>CM059300.1:3217500-3275000 GCA_030340665.1 Neosalanx taihuensis
AGATGACTAATCATGAAACTTATTCAACAACAGACTTCACAAAGTGACTCCAGGGTGACACCTTTTTATACCCAGGTCATGTTCTCCTTTTGAATCAACCTGTGAACACATGTACAATCTCTAAAGCAATGGATGTAAATGTACACTTGTACAGACCTAGCCGATGGAAAAGCCAACCACCGCATGCATTAATACTCCTACGCTACTGTAGGCTTTTACCTTCCCTTCTTTCGATTGGATGTTGCATTAACGAACCCAGCTCTCATTACGGCCATAGCCTATCAGCACTCAGGGCTTAGATTCTCACCTCATCATCACCAACTAATAGGCTAAGGTTTTGTGTCTCTCATTAACACACTGGCCCCTGCAATAGGGGCTATCAGCCAGCATAATCACAACCATGTTCTCCCGTAAACGACATATTATCACCATTACCTAAAGTAAGCCTCCAACGCTGCAGCGATCTGTGAGACTCTGCCGAACTGACTTTCTATCTGTGCCAGTGATGATGTCGCTGTTTAACGCTGTGATGTCATCACAGGAAAACAGTCTGCAGATCCAGCGGCTTTCAAATTCAAAATGGCTGCCGGGGTCATGTCCAATGATAACCAACGCCTGATATATCATTCATTAAAGACAGACAGCGCCATGTGTTACTAGCACTAGGTGGTAGGTTTGTCTTCTATCATGGGAGGTTGATTATTTGTGGGACCTTTTCACATTGATTGATTGTTGATTCTGCAACTTACACATTTTGGACTGTTGGAGGAAAATATGGAGATTTCACCAATACACTGTCAGTACACACACACACACATCGATACGTTAGAGACGTCACTACACAATGCATTGTATTTTACTGTGACTGTGGGTGGTAAATAACGTGTATGTTTGTCTGTTTTTCAATTTATTTCGTCCAGACTTCTATTGTGACGGCTAATTAAGTTGACACCTGTTGCTCTTCCTGGTTTCAACAAAGGTTGTGAATGAATATGAATGTTGCATAATCAAATGATTGTTTCGTTTTAATTTAATTTATATTTTTTACATATTTTGATTTAATACCGCTTTGAATACAACACAGAGAACTTTTTAAAATATGTAAAGAATGGAAACAGTAGTACAGAATTATAATAACAGAAATGTACTATAGAATTATGTGAAAAAAACGGGTATAAGACAAGAGACTAAAGAGGATGTCCATGGCTGTACTGTAACTGCTCTGATCATCTTCCAGCTTTTTTCTTGCATCAACAGTAGAGCCAGTTGACAGTGAAAGTACTGTAGTAAGTTCTTTCATTTGCCCACTATCTGAAAAATTATAATCAATTATGAGACCATTTGAAATGTAACCTTTTCAAGAGATATTCTATACCTATCTATGGAATACCTTTGCTACAGATGCTATGACATAGCAGAAATGACATTATTTTTGGCGTGTGCCTAGATCCTGTGTTTTACTGCGCCCAACGTGTCTTTAAGTAGAATTGTCAGTTCAGGCAAACTGTCCGGAGTTGACGTTGTTCAGTAAGTGATGATAACAGTTAGGCTATGTTGCCTTGTTCACTAAACCCCTGACCAAACAGACTCCCACCATCCAACTTGATTCATGTTGACCACCTGTCACTTAACCTATTCACATGCATAGTCACAAGTGAATCATTTCATGTGATATGAATACTAATCATTGTTCATGATTTTAACTCAGCTCAGTCTATTATCAGATCAACTGTTTTCTTTAAGTGTTTTGGGGGGAAATGTAGTATAGTCTATTGTTGCTGGTGAAATGACAAAGTTCTACTGTAAAATAGAATTTATATGAAATACTTTGGATTTAACCATTTATATTACTATACATAATAGGAGGCTGGTTTTCCAGATGAGCAGTTGATGACTGAAAATCATTCATTTCACTCTGTTTTCTAAGTTTGTACAGCACGCACATTTGAAATAAGTTACAGTTGAAATGTGTCTCATGCTATGCATATGTTGCAAAGAGATCAAACAATGCAATTTGAAATATCGATCAGTTTTGCCTCCTTTACAGATACACTGTACCTCATATGTTAAACGCCTGTTTGAAGTAGTTTTGCACATTGATTGTGGATGTCGTCCCAGTTGAGCAGCAGTCTATCTTTGTCCATCTCACAGTCCTCGTCATCTACTGAGTCTCCAGGTCAGGTTTCACCAATGACTTTCACTGTCTAACCGGCAGATATTCTTTTCAAGGATAGTACTGTTAACGAATGTCAATAAACAATCACTTCGTAACGCACCTTCTCTGTCCACTGGTCACATGGGTTGTGGAGGGATATTAGATTAGATTCAACTTTAATGTCATTACACACGTGTATAAGTACAGGGTAACGAAATCAAGTTAACATCCAACCAGAAATGTGAAACAGGTAGCATAAGCGGAATATAGAGAGGATGTACAGGGTATCACTCACAGGGGACGCATCACTCCAAGTCATTGTGTGGTAGTGAACCAATATTTACGGCGAGCCTGTATAAATGTCTTTTAATGTTTCTTTCTGCCTTCTGTTAGTAAAACGTAAACCGAAGAACATGCGGTATACAGACGTTTAAAGGAAACGCTTCGCCTGGTGGCTGTGACCTCTTCTGGTCAACATTCTAAGCGTTCCAAGGGCAGAACACTGGTGGCATTCCCCAGGAAATGACGTCTTCCGTCTTCACAAAGTGTGCACTTGACCATTTCAAATGTGGGATACACACTACACACACGCAGCATTCAGGCACCGCAGCAGAAGCCCTGCCTTTCAGAGGCACCTGCCTCCAGTCAAACAGGCAGCCTGGAGTCAGTGAGGTCCAATAAGACGCTGATCATGTGACTAGCGGTCTGTGCAGAAGACGTCCGTGTGTCCTGGTGGGTCTGAGTCTGGGTCAGGAGGAGCCAGGAGGTCGATCTGCTGACCTTCTCTGACGTGGAGAGTAGCCATCCTCAGAGTCCAGCTGGAACACACACACACACCAAGCACACATCCTTTATTAGACTGGGTAAATGACACATCCTTTATCACACTTAGGTAAATGACACATCTTTTATCAGACTGGGTAAATGACAATCTTTATCAGACTGGGTAAATGACAATCTTTATCAGACTGGGTAAATAACACATCCTTTATCAGACTGGGTAAATGACATCCTTTATCAGACTGGGTAAATGCACATCCTGTATCTGCTCTGATCATTAAAAACATCGCTTCTCACAGCTAGCTGCAAGCACAAGATAAATGTAGTTTATAGGATGCACCTTTCCACTGCAAATTCCTTGTTTGTGTGAACTTTAATTGAAAATAAAGCTCATTCTGATCTTAACAGAAGAAGAGGAATCAATGAATGAATGACTGAATTTGAATTATGAATAATTCAACATTGACCTTTTAGTGTCAGTTGGTACCCTGCTGGAGGATGTGTAGAGGTAGCCACCTGTGACGCTTCCTTTCACTGGGATCTTGAGCTGCAAACACAACAGCAGCATCCTTGCATCAGTCCCAGGTGCTTGACAGTAGTTAGTAACGTATTTTCCAGTTGCACTGGACTATGTCACATGTTTGGGTGGGACATTTATTTGATAAAATCAGAGACCAAGAACAGACATTTTGATAGATAATATATGAAAATGATTCAAAAGAGTGAAGTGGCAGAACCAGCCAAACCATGGAAAAAAGTGTGACTTATAGTCCGAAAAATACAGTAGTCATATAGCGAGTAGACAGTTGTGTCAAATGCAGTTTGTGTTTACCTGTGCACTCTCGTGGGTCACCTGGTTGTGTCTGTCAGTCAGGTGGATGTTGTAGACCTTGAGGGGCGGAGCTCCCAAGCTCTCCATGGCAACAGGGTTTGCCTCCAGCTTCTTCAATGCAAGCTGGTAGTATTCTGACGTTTTAAATTGCTCTGACAGACAAAGGCAATGAACTTATGTGAACAAATTAGCGTCAGTACATGTTAATGCTCTTAGATCATTATATATTGGTCCCCATATGGTGATTTGCCAGTGTTTGTTGTATCTCTTGCTTTATGTTCACAATAAAGGGATTTCTGTTTACAACAGCAGCAGGGTAAAGTACAGCACACAGAGTTGCTTTATAAAGCCAGGCATGTGAAGACTCACGCACTTTGTAGGAGGTAGTACATGGTGCCGATGCTTCCACCTGACACCAGGGTGGTGAAGATGGCCAGCTGCTGGAGGTGGCTGGTGGAGACCCGCATCTCCAGGTCAGCTGGGGGCGGCTGGGACACGTGGGCGCCTGGGTCAAGTTATCAAGATGGTTGGTTTCATCGGCCCAAGTCACAATCCGTTTTATTCTCCATGCAAGTTACACCAACAAGGCCTTTACTGTGGCAGGATGGAGCAAAGAACATACACTGGACTTATATAAAGGTTAAAAATAAAAAGTAGGCAAAAGCTTATAGTAGAGTATAGAGTACATTGGTGAGAACTGATGTACATACTACAGGAGGGGAGGGGGGTATGTACACAGTACTAATGCCAATGCTCAACCCTTTATCAGCTCAATTCCTTGAGCTGATCCGAAATCGTCAGGAGGATATTAATGAATGAATGTCACTCTGTAATACGGTTTAACGGCTACACTTGTCTTCATCCCTCGCTGCAGAATTCACATGGAAGTCACTGATTTACAAAGATATGAAATACATTTACTGACTAAGCAGACGAAACTGGTTAAACTGGTTCTTACAGCCGTAGTTCTGCACATGCTTCACTACTTTTCCTAAGCGATATTGTACATGTATGTGACAGCTCGGCCTATAATGTCCTACTGTCTAAGTTAGTCTAACTTAGTTAGAAAACATATTCACAGTCACACACAAAACATAAACAAGGTACAACACGTGTGCATTACTGTTTAACCTTCTCTTTCAAAGTCGAACCTGGACGGAGTTCTGCAGCATCCAAAGGAACGTAGTGAAACTGTGCGTCATGACGTGTTCTTATTCCCCTTACGTCAGACGCCGTGATTCCTTTTCCGCCTATTGTTTTCTTTCTTTATTAACACAATTTTTTATACAAACCATTGAAAATACAAAATACAAAAATATAACAACATTCGTACACTAGGGGGTGCTTGCTGTAAATTCAAGAAAAATATTGAAAAGCTTACGGGTCCTCAGGGTTTTCATTGCTTTTTGTTTAATTGAAAACCTTATTGATATAAAATAATGTTCAATATCTTTCTGAAATGAAATAAAACAAGGGTTTTTACGTGAACAAACTTACATTTGTGAATATAGAATTTTGCCATCAATATAATACAATTTATCAAATAAACCTGATCGCCTTTTCCGCCTACGTCAGACCCCGTGATTCCTTTTCCGCCTACGTCAGACGCCAGCCCTGCTTGTAGCCATGTGAGAGTGTTCGTAACAGTGTTATGAAAGTTACTGCTGTCTGATCTGAGCTGCTGCAGCAGTTATATCACTGGAAATAAAGCCCCCTGCCAGGACACTGCAAACCTCCGTCCAAGACTTCGTCGAGGTTGTGAAGAACAGTTGTTGAGTAAGTGCGATCGTATTTCTCTCTTTCTAACGTTGCACTTGGGGTTGCGTTTGTCGAGAAGGTTCAGTTGAATTGACGGAGCGCTGCTGTGTCCATTTAAACACAATGAGTTATGTCACAGTCTGAATTCCCTCAGTCATTCGGTGGATACTGTTTATAAAATATGTTCGTTTTTTGTTGCTTTTTTTGTTGCAAAGGCTTCTGCATTTGAGTGCATTTTACAGATAAAATGTAAATGCACCCAATTATATTGGTAGTCCCCCTGCCAGAAGGAGAAGGCAAAGTTACCTATCAAAATAAATAAATAATTACAAGCAGAAAGCAGGCAACAATTAAACAATTACAATATATGCAGCCTTGGTTGTCTATCAGCCTTGTGACTGCATGAAACCCGTGACTCCTGACAGAGCGGCTGTTGGTCTCTTATCCTTGAACTTAAGTGCTACAGTACAGTCATGACAGCTTCGTTCTCTTGGCTGTCAGCAGTCTGGGAGGTGTCCTTCTGTGTTATCTAATCCGCCCTGTGCACCAGGCTCTACATGGAGCACGGCCAGAACATTCACTCATCTTCCTGAAGACCGTTACTCGATCTTAGAAGTGCTCCATAAATATGGTCTCTTATTCTGCCTCCCCCAACACCTTATAACTGACACCCCCTCCCCCTCTCCATGGACCCATCTCCTTGTCATCCTCTGTTGCCTCTCTCTCTCTCTCTCTCTCTCTCTCTCTCTCTCTCTCTCTCTCTCTCTCTCTCTCTCTCTCTCTCTCATGCTATATTATTTACGCAGTATTATGCAGTTGCGTGCGATTATTCATTATGTTTTTCACTATTACGTGCGATATTTTGTAATTATGTTTTTAACTTGCATGTAATATTCTTTCATTATGTTTTTAACTAATACGTGCAATATTCTTTTTTTTACTATTACGTGCAATAATCTTTAATTGTGTTTTTAACTTTATTGTTTACGTGCAATAACTTGGCTGTTTGTCACTCACTACTTATTAATGGCAGGAGCCACCTCACTTAACTCACACTTAACACTCTCTCACTTACCGGTATATGCAGTGTTGCTATTTCATACTCTTAGATCCTTATCTCCATATTTGATAGGATTCCCTGCATCTTGTATTTTATTTTAACCTGTTATTCTGAGTGCTGTACTGTACCCTGCTGCTGTTGCAAACTGCAAATGTTCCCAGTGCGGGGCAAATAAAGGATGATCTTCCCTTTTGCCTCCTGTCTGCCCCCCTTTGTCTCCCCTGTCTTCTTACCCCAGGGCAGCCATGTTGGGTGCAGTAGTGATGGGCATTGGGATAGCAGGCTTCGTGAGGATCAGGGACATGTTGGCACCTCTACCCTCCAGCACTGCTGAGAAGCTGAGCATCAAGGGCTTCATATCCAGGTAAGAGGACCTCTGACCCTGCTCTGACCCCAGTCTGACCCCACCTGACCTGGCCAACCTGAGCTCTGGTCTCTCAGACCATTCCAGAACATGATTTTGTGGGATTAAATATTCAAGTAGTAGTATTTGTTGATTTAATGAGTTTGTTTTATGAGCAAACCTCAAAAGTTTGTAATTTTCAGTGGTAATAATGGTAAAGACCATTCATATCTGACACATTATATGAAAGGAACCAAATATGATAAATGTATTTAGGCGTTGTTAGAACCAAGGAACCGTATGTGTTTTACTGGACACTGTCAAACTACAAATGTTGCGCCATTGTGCTAGAAATGATATAAGCAACCCCTGACTTGGTATGACTAAACATGTGATCTGAACAAGCATTCCTGTCAGCATTCTATATCTGCACTCACCAGCTTGACTGCACAGGCCACACAACCCTGACCTCAGGGTCCACTGGTCAGCAGTCATGTAATCCCTATGTCAATACATCAGCCCAGCCTGGGGCGACACCCCTGACCTCCTGTAACCCCCCCCTCCCCCAGGAGGTCTCTGGAGGAGCAGCAGGGGGTGAGCCAGATCTCCCTGGAGGAGGCGCTGAGCAGGGAGGACATCCAGGTGGCCTTCATCTGCACTGAGAACGCCTGCCATGAGGAGAACATCAGGTACAGGCTACCGTGGGGCTGGGGGTGTGGGTGTGTGGGGGTGTCCTAACCCGATGCGAGCGTCCCGACTGTCGCGTCACATCCGAGCATCTTGGTCCACACTGAACACGTTAAATACGCACTTCTGCTGTCATGTAATCTAACCTGCGATAACTTCAGGTGCTACAGAGCTTTCACCATGAGCAAACAGGTCGTCCGAACAAAAGTTCAGCCAAAACGTCGCTCTCGTCTCATCCAGTTAGGACACGGTGTTAGCTTTTCCAACGGAACATGTCTGTGATGTCATACAGCACATCCACCAGCGGAGGGCAGCAGTGGAACAAACGTAACACACCTTCGTCCACGTTGACATGGAAACGGATCGTGCTTCTGTTCGTCAATGAAATATTTCTCAGGTCATCGACATCGCCTTAAATTAAATTAGGGAAGTACAAAAATGAGACAGTAATGTGCTGGACCCCTCCTTATTGATTAGTCACAACATGAAGAATTGTGGAAGTTGTGTAAGGGCCTATGACGTTACATATTGCTTTGTACTGTAGTGGGGAGAACTTTGACCCTTCTCTGGAACTATGTGTTGTTTCTCTACTCCAGAGAAGAGGGTCGAGGTGCTCTGAACAGCCTCCTTCTCGCTCATCCTCTCCTCCCTCTCTCCTCTTACACAGCCTGTGTATATCATCCCTTTCTCTTCCAATTATTTGCCCCTGGAGTTCGGGAACAAATGTGTAATCACTCTCAATATAACTGTACAGAGAAAAGACAGAGGCACACACGCACACACACAGAGCACAGGCCAGGTGAAGAATGAGTGGTTATTTTGGACCGTTCTAATGAGTATGTTAAGGACACGATCATGTTTCATTCGTAGACAGCTCCAGGGGGGTTATGGGTAATGGAACAGCAGGTATTGTCCTTCTTTTCTATGCAGGAATTCTGGGAAAGAGTTTTGGAGAGCATGTAATGTTAGGTGAAGGAGGGGGGGTGGGGGGTTGTGATGGATGGTTTGATTAGAGAACCTCTTGGCAGGCTGATAAGCTAATAGCTTACCATTTGAGTCCTGTCCAAATGTAGAACATGCTCTAAAAACAGCCAGTGAGCTTGTGTGGTATGTACGAATCATTAACCAGACTGAAATGAGCACCAGCTTTCATGTTTTTTGACCCAACGATCAACCCCCCCCCCCCCCCCCCCCCCCCCCCCAGGAGCTTCCTGCAGGCGGGGAAGCATGTGTGTGTGGAGTATCCCATGACCATGAACTACCAGGCAGCTGTGGAACTCCATGATCTGGCTCAGCAGAAAGGTTAGCTGGATGCATAAAACACCGACTCTGCTCTACACTGCTTGGGCAGGCGGGACTGTGTTCCAGGGATTGTCTGGTGCAGGAAGAATATTATCAGTCCTGGATACAGGAGCCTGCTGCTCTATACCTGGAGAATTGCAACTGAACACCAAGCTGCTTTCCCCAAACTCACACCAAGGCCTCATTTGTAGGGTTACGCAACTACTTATAGGCTTGGGTTCTAGTGTTTTCCGGAATGGTTCTCTCTTCATGGTTCTCTCTTCATGGTTCCCCCCAGGTGTGGTTCTCCACGAGGAACACATAGAGCTGCTGACAGCAGATTTCAAGCAGTTGAAGAAGGACGTCGCAGGGAAGAAGCTGGAGGAAGGATCCTTACACTTCACAGGTCAGAGTTCAGAGGAAGCTGTCAGGTCCAGGAAGGCTTGAAGGGCCGTCGATGAACATCTCAAATATGTTAACACACACAGTTCTCCTTCCCCCTTGCTTTAATGGTCTGATTCTGAAAAGGTGCAACTTCTCTGTCTTAGTGCAGTAGTGTCAAGCGCGTGTGTGTGTGTGTGCGTGCAGGAGGTCCTCTGAAGCCTGGGTTCGGTTTCCTGGCGTTCAGCGGCATCGCTCGCCTCACCTGGTTGGTCGATCTGTTCGGGGAGCTGTCTGTCACCAAGGCAACTCTCGAGGAACGGACAGACGAGAACTACACGAAGATGACAGCACATCTTCTAACGTCAGACAACAGGTCTGTCAGAACACACACTCTCACACACGCAGACACACACTCTCACGCACGCAGACACACACTCTCACACACGCAGACACACACTCTCACACACGCAGACACACACGCAGACACACACTCTCACACACGCAGACACACACTCTCACACACGCAGACACATACTCTCACACGCAGACACACACTCTCACGCACACAGACAAACACTCTCACAGACACACACTCTCACACACACAGACACACACTCTCACACACACAGACACACACTCTCGCATGCATATACGTGCGAGTATGATGCAACCTTAACGTTTTTCGGACGCCCACAGGCCTCTGACGTGGGTGGAGGAACGCGGGCCGGGACTCCCCCGAGTCAAGAACGTCGACTTCCGCTTCGACACGTGTCACATGACGGAGCTTCCGGCCGCCCCCAGGGAGTCCGTGGGGCTCTTTATGCAGGACATGGTGCTGTTCGCTGGGAAGCTGCTGGGCCAGATCCCCCCTGAGCAGCTGGAGGCCGAGAGACGCAGGGTCCTCCACTGTCTGAAGCTGGCCGACCGCATCCATGAGCTGAGCCGGGGCTAGGGAGGGCCAGGGACGGGGCTAGGGAAGACAGGACCAGGGCTAAGGCTGGGAGGGTTAGGCGAGAGCCAGGCTGGGAGGGGGAGGGGAAGGACAAGATGAAGCCACGGATGGGGACAAAGTTGGGGGTTACGTTAGGCATATCCAGCTCTCTCATCTCCGTCCATGTTGAGCCAACAGAACCTCATTCAGTTTTTTTGTTGTTGCCATTTTGCTTCTTTAGCTGTGTTTGACAGACCCCTGCATACAAAGGTTGTGAGGCCGGTAATTCAAAGGACTGTTGTACGCATGTATATGGCCAAATGAAAACCCTTATTAATTTGGTTGCAGCTTTCTGGCATTGCTGGAGGTCCAAATATTACATTCCTTACCTCAAACACGTTGCCTCTCTATCCTCTTCCTTCTGGATGAATTCAACTGGCATTTCCAGAAGTTCGTGTTCTGGAAGGTATTCAGTCATTTGACAGAAAAAGGGAAAATAGTTTGAAAAGAATACATTTTGTTTAAATAGACATTCTTGAAACCATCAACTTTGTTGGTGTGGTAGAAGCACATCGTAAACAAACTATTCTGTTTACACTCACACCAACTGGGTTGTCTTCCGAAAGTCTTTGCAGTACTTGAGCTAGGATTGTCTAAGGACATTTTGACTTGTGTTTTTCTTCTTTTTTTGTGTATGTAACGATCATCAACATGTGCCCATTTGCATTGCATTGCTAACAATGTTCAAATCAGATGTTCTGTTTACATTGATGAGGATATGAAGTGGCTTGCTAGGTGATATCATCTATACCGTTGGAGACCTTGTGAATGAGGTAGGAATTCATTCTAATAAAATGTGCCTGTTTGAAACCTGGTTGTGTTTCCTGGGGTTTTTGCCAATGAAGCTTCTTTTTCTCAGTGAAAGAAGATACCAGAACATTGAAATGGTTGAAAGCCTACATTTAATCAGTGGGCAACCATTTGTTTTTTATTACAGCCGACCTGTCGTATCGGTTTTCTTTAGTGAAGTAGAGGTGTGGTATTGCTTCATGCTCTTGGTTGTATTAATACTTCATTATATCTATCTACATATATATCATGTGATACCTGCTCTTCTAAATGATGGTTCTCTTGTTCCTTCTGGACATCTGAAGATATCAGATCTACATCCTGTAGCTAGTAAAAACACTTCATTCAGCAGATGCTTTTTCTATAGCAACTTGCATTTTAAGTACAGGGGCAATTTCCTGAGGCAAGTTGGATAAAGTGCCCTGCCCAAGAACACAATATCACATAGCCACAGTCGGGGTTTGAACTCACAACCTTCCAATCACAAGACCAACGTCTTAACCCGCTGAGCCATTTGACTCCCATGTCAAACTCTCTGACAGCTGTTATCCTGCTGGACACTGAAATGTGCAGTCATGGTTAAAGCAAACAATACTCTGGATACTGTCCCCTGCAGGACCTTTAAAGCCTCTGACGGCAACCTTTAAAGCCTCTGACTGCATTCCCCAGTATTAAGACCTTTGTTTTGAAGACATACAATGTAATTGAGTTGATATGAAATAGTTTTTATTTTGTCTGTGAACTCATCAAAATCATCGAAATCATGGATAGGATCAAGTACATATAATCTAAATGTCTGATCAGTGTGTGTGTGTGTGTGTGTGTGTGTTACACAGTGGTGGGTCATTTTGACCCCTAAGGGGTCACAAGGGACAAACATGAACCTAATACCTAAGTGAAGGATGTGCGCTCAACTCTGACAATAATTTGTATGCGTACAACATTGAATCCAACATTGTCATGTTATTTATTTATTTTTTATTTTTTTGAGCCATTAACACCTTTTATTAGTTTTGGGCCTCCCAAAAAGTGTATACAAAATTAAATATTGACCAAATTCGTCAAAATCTCTACTCAGAGCACCACAATTTTATTTTATTTTTTTTTAAATGAGAAGCCTACGACTTTAAGAGAAACAGTATGAATCGGTGATGAAGTACGGATCCCGGGCCAGAACAGACACGGTTCAGCTGCGCAGCCTCCAGCGGGACGTCCCGGTGGCCGTGCGTAAAGACGGGGGGCCAAGATGAGAGGACAGGACTGCGACAGCGAAATGTTCATATTAGATAGATAGAAATATATGAATCGACATGCTTTAGACGAACATATAGGTTATCGGTGGACATTTCGTAAAAACTATGGATTATATGTCCGGTGTCCTTGTTCTTCTGTGGCTGGTTGGCGAGGTGAGTGCTCTCTTCTCCAGTGACACACAGGACGACATGGTAATGGGTGATGATGCGCCTTTTGAGGTCTGTTTGAGGTGTGTTGACCCCTTACAGAATGATAAAGATCAACTCTACATTTAGAAATCGATGTCATTCCATGCTCTTGTGGGTTGTGAACGCTCTGGGTGAGAGCGTCCTGCTGAATGACCAAATGAATGTACGCTTTTGCTCATTTGAACTCACATATCACTTCACACTTCACATATAAGGGTTCATCAGAATTGGGAAAGATGCCTGCTGGCCGCAGCAATAAGAGTCTATGTTCATAAGATATCTGATAGCTCTGGATGTGTGTCCTGAAGTGGTTGAAAGCCAAAGACAAGGCACACCTTCAAATTTTGAGCTCATATTTGAGCGAATATTGCGTAACAGTTATTAAATAGTCATGAGAAAACAAACGGATCGAAAAGTGTTTTGGAGAGGATAAAACAGGTTCTATTTCTATAATGCAATTAAAGCACCCACCCTCATTCACTCAACACACACATTCACTCAACACACCCACACACGCACACCCACCCACACACATTCCCATGCTCACTCAGCCCACATCACACGCACACACGGCCTCCTCGCCCACTGTCCATTGTTGATTGTTGTGAGGGAGCAGTGTGGAGACAAGCAGCTCTTTGTAGACTTGTTGTCTGTGAGCCTGGCCAGCTCCTTGGCTGACCAGCAGAGGCGGGGCCACGGTCAGGATCAGGCGCTGTTATTGGTCAATTCTCACAGCAAAAAAGGGCCGTCATTCGTCACTCATATCAGTTCTGGGACATCTGGTCCTGCCTATTTCCTGTGCCTGTGTCGGGTATTTGGTGTGTGTGTGTGTGTGTGTGTGTGGACGTGTGTTACAAATCGATAAATACAATTTCAGGGTTCGACAGTCTCTCATCCCACATTTCTCTTCTCGTTCACCGCAGTGTTCTGCTAACAGGAAGTACTGCTGGTACTTCGAAGGAGGCTACCCCATCTACTTCATGTGAGTCCCAGCGCGAAGCACCGACAGCGGGGAAGATTCCAGCACGGCAGCCCTGGAACCCCCCCAGCAGCCAGCTTGCATAAAACACAGCTCAGCACACAGCTGGAAACAGACATAAACACTGCAGCTATGATGCTATGCGAGGGTCCTGAGTCATGTGTGTCTGGGGGTCCTTAGAGAGCCTCTCCAGCAGAGGCCTGCGCTAAAACAGTCTTGACTTATACGGAGACTTGATACTGCAGCAGGAGCTATTAAATATGTAGGGACTGATGCTGGAGAGGAGGAGAGGGGAGAGTGTTGCAAACACAGGAGGGAGGCACACACACACACACACACATATATACGCTCACAGACACACTCTTGATTGGTCGTGGAGGTACCTAACTGTCCCTTCCATCAGGATTGCAGCTTATTTAGGCAGGATTTGGTGTTAGCTTAGCGGTGGATCGGTTTGCTCTTAAGTCTTTAAGCTTCAGTAAAATGTTAAACCATCAACCAGACTCTCCCCGGTTTCTAATTCAACATGCTTGGAGGGAAGACACTCAGGAACACACACACGCATGTCACTTTGCAGCACACAAACACACACACACGCACACACGCATGTCGCTCTGCAGCACACAAACACATACACACACACACGCACACACACACGCATGTCGCTTTGCAGCACACAAACACACACACACACACACGCATGTCGCTCTGCAGCACACAAACACATACATACACACACGCACACACACACGCATGTCACTTTGCAGCACACAAACACATACACACACACGCATGTCACTTTGCAGCACACAAACACACACACGCACACGCACACACACACACACACACACACACACACACACACACACACACACACACACACACACACACACACACACATGCATGTTGCTTTGCAGCACACAAACACACACACACCAGAGACAGTCTGCATAATCTGACATGACAACCGGAAAGGCTACCCAGAATACATTTCTCGGAAAGAAAACTAAATAAGCTCCATTAAATATATATTTTTCCTCTTACCATCCACCTCTTTTCCTCTTACCATCCACCTCTTTTCCTCTTACCATCCACCTCTTTTCCTCTCACCATCCACCTCTTTTCCTCTTACCATCCACCTCTTTTCCTCTTACCATCCACCTCTTTTCCTCTTACCATTCACCTCTTTTTCCTCTTACCATCCACCTCTTTTCCTCTTACCATCCACCTCTTTTCCCTCTTACCATCCACCTCTTTTCCTCTTACCATCCACCTCTTTTTCCTCTTACCATCCACCTCTTTTCCCTCTTACCATCCACTCTTTTTCCTCTTACCATCCACTCTTTTTCCTCTTACCATCCACCTCTTTTTCCTCTTACCATCCACCTCTTTTCCTCTTACCATCCACCTCTTTTCCCTCTTACCATCCACTCTTTTTCCTCTTACCATCCACTCTTTTTCCTCTTACCATCCACCTCTTTTCCTCTTACCATCCACCTCTTTTCCCTCTTACCATCCACTCTTTTTCCTCTTACCATCCACTCTTTTTCCTCTTACCATCCACCTCTTTTCCCTCTTACCATCCACTCTTTTTCCTCTTACCATCCACCTCTTTTCCTCTTACCATCCACCTCTTTTCCCTCTTACCATCCACTCTTTTTCCTCTTACCATCCACTCTTTTTCCTCTTACCATCCACCTCTTTTCCCTCTTACCATCCACTCTTTTTCCTCTTACCATCCACTCTTTTTCCTCTTACCATCCACCTCTTTTCCTCTCACCATCCACCTCTTTTCCTCTTACCATCCACCTCTTTTCCTCTTACCATCCACCTCTTTTCCCTCTTACCATCCACTCTTTTTCCTCTTACCATCCACTCTTTTTCCTCTTACCATCCACCTCTTTTCCCTCTTACCATCCACCTCTTTTCCCTCTTACCATCCACTCTTTTTCCTCTTACCATCCACCTCTTTTCCTCTCACCATCCACCTCTTTTTCCTCTTACCATCCACCTCTTTTCCTATTACCATCCACCTCTTTTCCTCTTACCATCCACCTCTTTTCCTCTTACCATCCACCTCTTTTCCTCTTACCATCCACCTCTTTTCCTCTTACCATCCACTCTTTTCGTGAACGTGTGTGTGTGTGTGCGCGTGTTCGTGAGTGTGTGAACCAGAGCTGTTTTTGAACAGAAACAATAGCAGCAATACATCATGTGCGTTGGTGTATACAGGTGCTGTCATTCTGTCTGCAGGGGAGAGGGAGGCACACCAGACACACACGCGCACACACACACACACACACACACACATTAAAGAACTAGGAACTGAACTTCGTTTGTTGGCCAGAGGCCACATCTTAAGATGATAAATGAACAAATGATTCAATAAATTCATTAGTGTCTTGAAACAGAGAAGTCCCAGATGAAAGGCTTCTTTCAGCGATGCTAGGAGACAGAACGATGCTGTACAGACAGTATGAGCAGGGATTCTTAGAGGAATGTGCTCCATTCATCTTTAGCTCACAGAATGTTACTCATTTGTTAGACAACTGACCCATCGGACGTCTGATCACACCTTTCATCACACTCAGTCAGCCCGTAATGGCAGACCTGTGTGAATCCCAGTGTGTGTGTGTGTGTGTGTGTGTGTGTGTGTGTGTGTGCAGGAGCAGCGTTTGTTCTAATCGCATTACTTTTTCTGTGTGTGCAGATGTCGTTCGTATGAGGACTGCTGCGGTACGAAGTGTTGTGTCAGAGCCCTCTCCATCCAGAGACTGTGGTACTTCTGGTGAGGGAGCTCTAAACCCTCCCTCCCTCTCTCCCTCTCTCCCTCTCTCCCTCCCTCCCACCCTCCCTCCCTCCCTCCCTCCCTCCCTCCCTCCCTCCCTCACCCTCCCCCTCCCTCTCTCCCCCTCCCACCCTCTTTCACCCTCCCTCCCTCCCTCTTTCACCCTCCCCCTCCCTCTCTCCCCCTCCCTCTCTCTCTTTCTCTATCCAACCTGTTTGATGAAATGATCGCTTTCCTTCTCTTTGTTTAGCCCTTCATCTTGCCTGCATAGGATCCTCCTCTGTCCTGGGAGTTAGACTGCTGTGTGTGTATGTGTGTGTGTGTGTATATGTGTGTGTATATATGTGTGTGTGTGTGTGCCCTCTTGAACCAGGCTGCTGTTGATGCTGGGCGTGGTGTTCTGCTGCGGGGCCGGGTTCTTCCTGCGTAGACGGATGTACCCCTCCCCCATCCCTGAGGAGCCCACCTCCTTCAACGTCCACTTCACAAGACAGCCAATCAGCACCTCAGGTGAGTCACCATGCCCAGGCCTCCAACCAATCCGAGCTCGAATACTTAGCACAGGGATCTATACAGCTGTATCCATACAGTACGAGTTGCTTTAAAGAGAAATGTTGCCATGGCTCTGTCTATTCAGTGTTATAAAACAAGGTTACGAAACAAGGTAATACAGTGATCCCTCGTTTATCACGTTTAATGGAGACCAGAACCCTCCGCGATAAGTGAAAACCCACAAAGTAGGATTTACCCCCTTAGGAACTTCTGTATATGTGTGGGTAGCAGAATATTGAAAATATTTAATTAATTAATTTAATTAATACTTTATATATATACTGTATTTTACTTAAATCTATTTTACTTATAAAAACGGTGCTTAGGATGCATTGTAAGGGCTTAATGAAAAGATGATTTCCAACACAACACTAAGATAAGAGAGAAACTGTTGATAGCGTGAACGAGAACGGTGAGATGATGTGCAGCCAATCAGCTCACAGGATACATCCACCCGTGCTCTGATTCGTCAATCTCGTGCCAAGAACCCATCACATTGCTTTCTGCAATACAGCTGCCCATATGGCGGTATTTTAGCGTTTTTATTTTTCCATTAATATTTTCGGGAAAATCTGCAATGCACCGAGACCACAAAACTTTATATAGATGGTATGACCTTGTGATCCCCCCCCCCAATCATCTGACCATGGTACTGTCCTCCAGGTCTGCAGCAGAACAGTCTGCAGAACTACAGGGATTCAGGGGGAGGAGTCATGCTAAGCCCCGCCTACTCCCTGCAGCCACACCCCTCCCACCTGGCATCCTACCCTCCCCCACCTGCCTACTGCAGCCTCCCTCCTCCGCCCTATGAACAGGTGCAGCAGGAGACAGAGAAGAAATGACCTTCACCGAGGACGTCTCAACACCAAACCGAGGCCGGGTCTCAATACTCTGTACGTTCTTCCTTCCATGAGGCTAATTAATGATCTCATACGACCAGATCCAGTCAAGATAATCCCTTAGTCCAAGTGGGTTGAAGGCACCTTGCTTGGTTGCTTCAGCTAGGGGTGAAAGATACACATTAGCAGGACAGTCACAAATAAGAGATGACGTAAGCAGGACACCTGTAGTTCATTATCTATGCAATTTACTAATGAAATTCAGACGTAGTTTTACTGTCCTCATCTCCTAAAACTATTTTTTCACTTTGTTCCCAACTAACCTTCGACAGCCGTGTCTCACCAGCTTGTGTTTGATAATAAAGTTTGACTATTTTTCACCAACGTACAGAAGTCCTGTTTCTCTCTGCCACTAGGTGGCAGTAGGACACCTTCATCTGACGGCCGCAGATCCAAAGACAGTTCCGCTTTGGTCATGGTTGGTCGATACCTCTGAGGGACTTGTGGTGCTGTAGATAAGGCACATACAGTGTTTCAGCAAACCCACGGTGAACTGGTGGGTGGAGCAGTAGGTACATTCAGGGGTACATTCAGAGGTACATTCAGAGGGTACATTCAGAGGGTACATTCAGAAACATTCAGAGGTACATTCAGAGGTACATTCAGGGGCATATTCAGAGGTACATTCAGAGGTACATTCAGAGGGTACATTCAGAGGTACATTCAGAGGGTGTGTCGACCATTGTTGTCTGCACATGCTCCCGAGTAACAGATTCCTGGGAAGCTCGGCTTTAGCCTGGGACAGAGATGACTAAGCTGGCAAAGATGACTACTCCACTCCATTCATAAACACAGTCACACGCACACGCACACGCACACACACACGTCTATTGTTTTAACGATTCTTCCCTCCCTCCCTTCCTTCCCTCCCTCTGTGAAGCAGTGCAGCAGAGCGGAACCTTCAGGTCATGTCCTGCAGAGGTGACATCACAGCTGATGATGAGGAGGATGATGGCACTGAACACCCTGAGTGACTGTCCACTCGCACGGTCAGTGTGCTTACAGCAACAGACTGCTGTACACGGCAACAGAGCTCATTCTCTCACGCGCGCGCGCACGCACGCACGCACGCACACACACACAAAAACACAAACGCACACACACTCACTCACATGTTCATACACACTCACTCACACGCTCATACATGCACACACACGCACTCTCACGCACTCTCTCACACACACACACTCACAGCCCTTCAGGATGTGATTAGCATGACTCTGAACAACATCCTTAAAGGCGCTGTGTGTCCGATACCTCCAGCAGTCAGCTGAACAGTATAAGGGTTGGAGACCGCTGGCTGATTAGCATCGCTGCTCTACCTTTGATCAGAGAACCTCAACCCACCGCTTGTTTTCACAAGAGCGAGTAATCTGGAACAACATGACCCAGGGGGAATCAATATCACTGTCTATCTCGCCTCATGGGAGGTATGTCCTCCACTCAAAAATGCTTCACCTTGTCTTACACCGCAAAACAGCTCATTAAAGGAAGCTTCCGGAACACGGGAGACAGGTTAGAGAGGGTTGAGGCCGTCCAGACTGTTGGTGTCTTCGTCCCTGAACGTCTAGACTAGGATGTCCCAGGAGTGTGCTGGAGTCCAGGGGACAGGCAGGGGTGGACTGGCCATCTGGCATACCGGGCATCGTCCCGGTGGGCCGTTGACCCAATGTGGGCCGGGGCCGCCGCAGATCAGCTGGTACCGGGCCGCGGGCCGCCGAAGAAATACGAAAATTAATAACAATCTTTTATTTTGAAAAATTACCGGATGCTCTCGGTTACATGTCGGTCACTTGAGCGTCCAAAAATGTAACCCACAAGTTCGAAAAACGAGTAAAAAACTGACGTCTTTGGGAATCGCTGGCTAGCTCGCATCGGACTACAGTGGACTCACGTCCCCCCTTCCTCCCCAGTCGACAGAAAATGCCAGGGCTGAATTTTGGTCCCAGTCCACCCCTGGGGACAGGAGACAGATCATACCCATCTCCTCCAGGCTGACGTCCTCCACGTCTAGACAGCTATTCATTCATATGTTGTCTACTGTAGACTGTTCAACAAGCAGAAACTGGGCCAACACACTAAACATTGATGAGCAAATCACCTTACAAACCTGAATAAAGGGAGCAACTGAAATATTGATTCAAATTTTTGGATGTTTAAGCGAGAGTCGTTTAGTTCCGTGAGAGCGAGAACGTGGTGAGAGAAAGAGGAGTTAATGAGAGACATGTGGAGAGGGAGGATGAAGATACCAATGAGCAACGAGAAAGTCACAGACAGCAAGGACGGGTGCGGGGCGCGTGTGCGTAAACAAGGCATTCATCAAAGTAATTCTTGTTTTTCTGTGTGCGTGTTTATGTATTTCTCATGCATGTAGCCTTTTAATCTTCTGTCCTGTAATCTGTTTAGTTGTATAATGAAAGACTGTCATCTCTTACTTGTGTATACACTAGAGAAACGTTCTTTTTCAAATGTAGGTTGATTTAAAGGCAATGGAAGCAGGTCGGTGAATGCCAAAGTAGCCTAGGGAAGGGAGAGAAAGGAGGAGAGGTGGTACATTGTCAAACTGCCAGACACTCTGCAGAATGTTCCAGAGACTGTTGTTCCTCTCGGGAACAGATAAGAGGACCCCTAGATCAAATCACTGCATATTTCACCGGAGGAAAGAAATGTCTTTCCACAGAACACCTTAATCACATCCACCGGGAGATGGGAGCAAAAAGAGAAAACTGTTTAAGTTAAGGAAGATGGATGGAGAGAGAGATGGAAAAGATGATAAATCCTGGATACATTTTTGGATCAAGTTAAACAGCCCCCAACCCCCCCCCCCCCCACCCCCACCCCTCCCACTATCAACATGGCGGTCTTAAATTACCCTTCTTTTTTTCCCCCATGACATGCTGACGAACTATAGTACTATATGAAGGACCTGTCAAGTACTGGAGTTCTTCGGTACAGGAGCTTCTTTATGTACTAAAAGGGACTTTTGACAGCAAAGAAAGACACCAAATTAAAGAAATGTGTATACATTTATTCACAAAATGTCCTACTTCACAAGATAATTATCTTTTCTCACTTCCTATATGATACTCTCTTAAAACACATGACACAACTCAATGCAAGTGTCTTTACATAAAGGGAATTACTCTTGCTAACACTGTTTAGACAAACATCCCAACCTTTCCTGACACCAGATCCTCAGGAGCACTCGAACCATCTTAGACTTGTAGATCTCCCCAGGGGATGGATAGACCTAATGAAGATGGCTGCAGTCCCATCTGGCCAATCAGAGGTCAGGATGGTTCTGTAGCCATGCTGCTTAGATCCACCCAACCTCCCCAGATCCACAGGAACATTCCAGAAGGAGGAATGAGTCAGGGGTTTGGATATGCGACCGTTCCCTCCTAAAGTCACCTCGAACAGTGGTACATCATTTAGAAATAAAAACATTCTTTAAAAGTAACATCAACAAATTTTGGAACACATTTTTTTTTCTTCTTCAGATATATGACGGTTCAACATAACCTAGAGTGTATGACCCCTTTCCTTCGAGGGACTCACAGACAATGACGACCAGACACACACACGCAACAAAAATGTGCATTTCTCTCCCATATCTCGAAGAAACAGAATGTCAGAGTGAAAAGAAAAACCCGGAAGAAAAGAAAAAACCATTCCTATGTACATTGAGGTAAATCATAAGAAACAGCACACAGATCTGCTGAGGTCCACCTTTGTGAAAGCTCGTCGTGGAAACGCGCCGCCGCGCTCGCACCCCGGGCGCTCTCCCGTGATCCGATCCGACAGGGCAGCCGATGTCGGCGTCTGCCGTTCCATTTATAGAACGTTCCAAGCACCGGGCACTGACGGAACAGACCCCGTCGGGTTCTGAACCCACCGGGCCGGACGTGCACTGCAAGACACGTGACCTGGTACATACATGACCGGGGACGCATGGACGGACGCACAGAGACACACACACACACACGTCTATCGTTTTAACGATCCTTCCCTCACATGAACGCTCCGGCCGGCTGAACTGTGAAGCAGTGCAGCAGAGCGGAACCTTCAGGTCATGTCCTGCAGAGGTGACATCACAGCTGATGATGAGGAGGATGATGGCACTGAACACCCTGAGTGACTGTCCACTCGCACGGTCAGTGTGCTTACAGCAACAGACTGCTGTACACGGCAACAGAGCTCATTCTCTCTCACACACACACCCACCCACCCACACACCCACCCACACACACACCCACACACCCACCCACCCACACACACACACACAGACACGTCAAAGGTTTCTTCCTCACAGTCACAAATGTCCATTTTCTTTTTTTTCTCCATGGAATTGCATGTATAAAGGTACAGCACCTTACACTTAGCATAGTAAGAGAACATCCAAAGCACTGAACAGACTGGAAAGAGCAGAAAAAAACTTGTTATAAAACATTATTTTTGACATTGTAAAAAGGAAGGGGGGGGGATGCACTGATCCTAACCCCAGCCAGACTTGCTGGCGTGTCCGCGTTAGTGAAGAAGAACTCTGAGGCTGGATCTCTACCTGGACCCTGCCTCGACACACCGACATGCCCTCTCCCCCTACAGGACTGTGGGTGGGGGTCGTCACCCTGAATCATCCAAGAGGCTGCAGGTAAGATGAGGTGATGGATACCGCCCCACCTAACGCTCCCTAACCCTCCGATGAAACAGTCCCTTCCTTGTGTCAGGCTACGCAAAACGATTCAAATCAAGCGCCCAGATCGGTGTTACGAACAGAAAGGTGGCTCTCCAGTAATGGGGTTGGAGACCGCTAGCAAATCAACATGGTCTCTCCCCAGAAGATTGCCCCTCTCTCTCCCCAAGCGGTAATACTTTATTTGGTTTTAGCAGCAGCGATATCTATCTTCGTCTATCTTTCGACCGAACGATCCTTCGTCTTCCTACTATCATTTCTGACCACAGCCTGTCGGAAACCTTTCGGCTTCCAAACAAAATCGAATACTTGATGTACTTAAGTCTTTAACATGGCACTCTCTCTGGTCAATTTTGGTTGCTTGACGGGATGTTTTTTTTTTGTGTAAAATGGAAAAAGTAGATAAAGCCTGAATGTGTTTTATGGCACTTTTAGAGTCAGAAGATCACTGTGGTGACAGTAGGAGAGGTGTGTTCCCAACACTGATCCTAACACTGAACCCAACACTTCCTAGCTGCTGTGTGACGTGGACAGAACGGAATCCACGTCATGGAGCGTCACCACGTGACGCACACGGGCACTTATTGCTAAGGAGACACGTTGCAGTGTTTTTTTTTCTTTCTTTTTCAATCGCTAACGTACAGAAAAGCTAATGGTTGGTTAGCTCTAGAAATTAAGACAATAATAAGTAGAGGCCACGAAAGCACAGCTTCTGCATGTCCAGCTATCTAGTTAGCAGCAAAATAATATAACGGTACACGCAACAACAACGTCAGTCTTTCATACATATATAGACAAATCGAAAAGGCTCCGTAAATCTATATCTGACAAAGAACTTTTCAGAATTACGAATATTATGAAAAATGCCCACATACAAACAAAGGCCGTATATAAAAATTCCCCGAAACGGTTAACTATGGATATGTATGTTTTGTAAATGCTCCTTCATAATACACGCTTAAACATAACAAAGGTTACATACAACCTCCTTCACAATAAAAGCCTTGAATGGGTATGTACAACCTCCTTCACAATGAAAGCCTCGACCGTCATGTAATGCGCCCTTTCAAACTTCCATTGCCCAGGAAACACCGGAATAAACCGCGACTTCAAGGTTGCGCTCGTCGGTTCTACGGCTCCAAAGACCTCCGCACCACCCTAGCATCGTGTCTTTCCTGAGGAGGTGGGCAGATGCAAAGGCTATTTCCACCCGTCCAAGTATGCAAAGTGCACACAGGCAGATGGGATTCTGAACAGCGTATGAATGTGTAGCACCTCGCTCCCTGTTCCGAGAGCTCACGCAGGTGTCTGTATTAAATATAGAGGTATACATGTAGGTCTGTCAGCTTACTGTAAGGCTGTGTGCACCGATACATACACAAGATGGTAGTGAGAACGCACTCACCACACCGAACACAACAGAGTACACAACTGAAGTACACGTGTGAATCTATCAGCTTAGGTGTGTGAAGAAAAGAGCACATAACATTTAAGTTTGATCACAGGTCAATTATATACAGAGATACCTATATATACACGCACACACACACACACGTATAGAAACGTATATATACAAAGCAATAAAGTAAATATATTGCGGAATTCGACTGCATATTTGACAAGGCTGAATGAGGTCATGTTCTGTCTCGTACAACATAGATCAGGCATCTGTAAAAATGAAACCATGTCAGTTACAGGATACATATATATTTAAAAAGGAAAGAAAAAAAATGCATACGAGTAGAAAAGGTTTTCCAAGGCTTTGGATTAAAACCTGCTGAAAACATATTAAGTGTTGATGCATGTAAAACTGAGGAGGTATTCTCAGAAGAGCAGAATTCCTTACTGTTGGGAGGTAGGGTCTCACACTGTTGGGAGGGGGATTAAGGAGTTGGGTGTGGACCCATAGGGTTAAAAATAAAAAAAAATAAAAATCCTATAAGGAATGTGAGACCCTCCCCATCTCCTTACCCAGTATTCCTCTCCAGCCTCGGCGGCTCAGGTGTGGTGGGGTTAAGGCCTGGATGACCCAGGGTTGCATGCCTGGGTCGCTGCCCCTGCCAGGTGAGCTGGGGGGGGGGGCAGGGAGGGAGGGAGGGAGGTGAGGAGGGTTGGGCAGGCTCCAGGCAGACCCCACCTCCCCCCATCTTCTCCTCCGTCCTCGGAGGAAGGCGTGGAGGGGAGAGAGAGAGGGGGGGGGGGGGGGACAGGAAGTGATGTGCGGTCTACATCTTGATGCCTTCCTGTTGGCTGAGCTGAGACAGCGACTTCTTGATGCGCAGGGCCGTGAGGCGGGCGGCGCCGTTGGCGTACCAGCACTCCCTCATGATCTTGGCCATCACGCGCAGAACCTGCGGGCACAGGAGAAGGGGCACAGGTGAGCAGCCATGCCAGCAGAAGTCTGGCCCCGGGGCCGTTCCCTGCAGGTCTGTCCCTCTCTATCTGTCCCTTACTTTTCTGGTCTCATTCATTCATTCATTTTCTTCCGCTTATTCCCGTTAGGTGTCACGGGTGACTGGAGCCTATCCCAGTTACTTCCAGGCCGTAGGCAGGGTATACCCTGGACTGGGGCCAGCTAGTCACAGTTAGCTGGTAGCTGGTCTCCAGCTCCAACTCCAAATAAACCAGTAGAAAATAAATAAATGATTGAATGAATGAATCTTATCTTTTTTTTTTAAAGGGGAAAGAAGAGGTTAATTGATAAGCAGATCAAACTAAAGCCACCATATCTCAAAGGCTTTATTATAAGCAGTATGGCTCCAATGTGTGTGTGTGGGTTAGGTGTCGCCGAGCAAATGGTGGTCGAAGTGACAAAAACAGCAAGAGTCGTGCTCCCCCCCCCCCCCCCATGTCTCTCCCAGACCTGCCCCCCCCCCCCTCCCAGACCTGCCCCCCCACCCTGTGTCTCTCCAGATCTGCTCCCCCCCCCACCCTGTGTCTCTCCCCCCCGCCAAACCCAAACAGCCTTTTAATTATTCAATGGCCCGGTTGTGTGGAGAGGGCTGAGGAGCCGGCTGCTTGGTGATCTATCTGCGGAGCCTCCGGGGGCCCTTGGTGTCTGACACACACGCTAACCTTGGAGGACATGATCGCATTAGGACCGCTGCAGCACTGTCAATTGGCTGTAATTGAATAGCCTGCTTGCCAGCAATAAAACACACATCAATAAAAAAAGAGGAGGGGGGGGAGGGAGAGACCGAAAAGAGTGGGGGGGGGGGGGGGTTGGTGGAGATGTAGACTGAGGAGGAGGAGAGAGACGGAGAGAGAGAGAGACGTAGAGGAGTAAATTAGAAGAAACGAGAGAGGAGAGATGGAGTGGGAGGTGAGCTGGCAGTAAACCAGAGAGAGAGAGAGAGAGAGAGAGAGAGGGAGAGAGGGAGAGAGAGAGAGAGAGAGGGAGAGAGAGAGAGAGAGAGAGAGGGAGAGAGAGAGAGAGAGAGGAGAGAGGGGAGAGAGAGAGAGAGAGAGAGAGAGGGAGAGAGGGAGAGAGAGAGAGAGGGAGAGAGGAAGAGAGAGAGGGAGAGGGAGAGAGAGAGAGAGAGAGAGAGAGAGAGAGGAGAGAGAGAGAGAGAGAGACAGTGTGCACGTGTGTGAGTGTGTATCCAAGTCTCTCAGAACAGTGCAGACACGCACGTGTGTATGAATCCTCAGAATGCCAACAGTGTGTGTGTGTGTGTGTGTATAAATGTGTGTGTGTGTGGGTGTGTGTGTGTTTATCCTCTCACCTCGCAGCTCTGCCACCTGTTGGGGATGTTAGCTCTCAGCTTCTGGTCACACACCACCCCTCCTCATCTCCTCCACCGAGGGATCTGATTGGACCAGGTCGTAGTAGGGTAGCTGGTAGTCTTCATGGATACCTGGCAAGGGGGCGGGG
This sequence comes from Neosalanx taihuensis, assembly GCA_030340665.1. Classification (NCBI taxonomy): domain Eukaryota; kingdom Metazoa; phylum Chordata; class Actinopteri; order Osmeriformes; family Salangidae; genus Neosalanx; species Neosalanx taihuensis. Next base: position 3,243,788 of record CM059300.1, read on the forward strand.
CATCAGGTCACTCGGACTGACAGACCAATCAGAACAGGCCGGGGTAGAGCCGTGTTTGTATTTGGGATTATTATTGGATGTTACAGGAGTGACAGGAGGCCTGATGTGACCCTGGATGCAGCACGCAGGACACACACACACACACACACTCACTCACTCACACACAGTCAAATCTAACTAACTGGGTTCTTGGCAGTTGTCCAACCTTTATTTCTTCCCCCGTAAAACATGCATACCTATCCCTCCCTCCCTCCCTCCCTCCCTCCCTCCCTCCCTCCCTCCCTCCCTCCCTCCCTCCCTCCCTCCCTCCCTCCCTCCCTCCCTCCCTCCCTCCCTCCCTCCCTCCCTCCCTCCCTCCTCACCTCCTATTGAGCAGCGGCGTGCTATCTCCCAGAAGACCAGGCCCATGGCGTAAATGTCAGCCCTCTTGAAGGACTCGAAATGCTTCATGTTGATGGAGTCGTCCAGCACCTCTGGAGCCATGTATCTGGAGAGGAAACACACACACACATTAGCTCGGCTCAGGGTGGCGGGGATGGAGGGCAGAGAATGTCACAGTGGACCAGGGGGGACACGGGTGTGGGGGGGGGGGGCTGTCCGTGTCAGAGAAAACCTGCAGGGTCCAATGCTGACTGGGGGAGAGTGGAAGAGGGAGTGTGTGCGTCTATGTGTGTGTGTGTGTGTGAATGTGCAGAGGGAGTGCAGCTGTAACACTACTGTCCCCCCCTTGTCACCTCCCCCCCCCCCCCCTCTTCTACGTAACACAGACACGCTCTCTCAAATCAACATCAATACTTCCCCCACATAGCTTCCCTTGTGCCCCCCTGCACCCATCGCACACCCAACACACACGCCCCCCAACACACACATCTCAACAGCTTTCCATCCGTACACATTATTAATCTGTCTGTATAAATCCTTTCGCTTGTGTGCGTTTGTGTGCGTGCGTGTGTGTATCCCCTGGTTACCTCTTGGTTCCTACTCTGTGATTGGGTGCGATGTCGATGGTGTCGGTGGCAGAGTCGTGGCGGACAGCCAATCCCAGGTCGGCGATGCAGCAGGTGCCGTTCTTCTTCACCAGGATGTTCTTGGACTTCAGGTCTCTGTGGGCGATGGCTGGCTTACCTGGGGGGGGGGGGCGCAGGAAGGTGAGACCATGTGTGTTCCTGATATACAGGTCTGCTTCCCTTTCAAATGCTATAACTGATCCGTTAGGCGTGTGTGTGTGTGTGAGTGTGTGTGTGTGTGTGCGTGCAGGCACATCGGCGCCACCTTGCGTTCCCACGATCTCCATGTGCAGGTGGGCCAGGCCGCTGGCGGTGGACAGGGACAGCTTGATCATGCCCTCCACCGTCACGGTGTAGCGGTTCAGGTAGTCGAACAGAGAGCCGTGCTCATGGTAGTCCGACACCAGCCACAGCTGCGTCCAGGTGCCGTTATCTGGAGGGGGGAGACAGGAGGGGGGACGGGGGGAGATACAGAGAGGAAAGGAGGGGGAGACAGGAGAGGAGGATTCGGGGAGAGACGGAGGGGGAAGGACAGTACAGATGGATCACGGTTGGGGTCAGAGGTCAGCGAGATCCAGTAAACAGCAAAGATCTTCACTCCTTACACATGGAGGCTGGCCTCACCTTTGTTGTCGGCGGCGATGAACCCTAGGATGTTCTCGTGGCGCAGCATGACGGTCTGGTAGATCTCCGCCTCGCGGAACCACGAGCGCTCCTCCCGCGACGAGAAGATCTTGACGGCCACCTCCTCGCCCCGCCAGCGACCCCGCCACACCTCGCCGAAGCGCCCCTTCCCGATGCTCTCCTGCAGGATGATGGTCCTGGCGATGGTCCTCTGCACCAGCAGGGGGAGGCCTGCGAGGGGCGACAGGGAGCACACAGGCTCAGCTCACTTAGGATAGGATTTTTAATTAAAACACTTATCCACTGTCCTGCGTTTTATAAAAAGTCTTGTGTACACGCTTAATCTTTTCAAATATAATTTCATCCACACAAACCCACATAGTTTAAGCCTGCCAGACCAAAAAAACGTTTACGCATTATTTGTCGCAGACAGTGACGTCGGGATAGGGGATTTGGGGCTAGCAATCAGAAGGTACCCGGTTCTAACGCCAGGGCTGTGCCAACATGACAGGGGCAACATGCCAACATGCGTCCTCAGGCACGGCATTTTACCCTGCTTGCCTCAGGGGTAATGGCCCTGCGCTTGCTGTAAATCGCTCTGAATAAGAGTGTCTGCTAAATGACTGAGTGTATGTTTGTGTCTCATGCACCCGGTGAACCTGGGAGGCTGCAGGTTTACAGGGCTGAGCCGTGTTCACTGGCCCTGACAGGAGAGAACATTCCGGCCAGACAGGCTATTGACCGGAGACGTCAAGGACAACTGGTAATGTGTTCTTTTGAAAGACAGTTTCTCTCCGCCTTTCCCGCTCTCTACACACACAGACACATTTAGCTTTTGGACGCTTTTATCCAGACATTCACATCTATTAACTTTCCAAAAACACACACACACACACACACACACACACACACACACACACACACACACACACACACACACACACACACACACACACACACACAAGCTCCACAAACACACGCACACAAGCTCCACAAACACACACACAAGCTCCACGAACACACACAAAAGCTCCACAAAAACACACACACACGCACAAGCTCCACAAAAACACACACACACTCTCTCTCTCCAGCCCCCGGCCCTCCGCCCCCACCTGAGCCCGATCCGGAGGTGGTCATGTCGTAGATGAGGTCTTTGAGGGTGGATCCGTCGGCCAGGAAGGGGTGGTCCAGGGCGGGGTCCTCCTGGCTGGGGACACGGTGGTGCAGCACGGCCCGGCTGTGGCACACGTACACCACCAGGAGCAGCACCAGACACAGCACACACACCGGGCCGGCGATCACTGCTGCCAGGGTCACCGGCTCAGGGGGGGGGTCTGCTCCGTGGGGACTGGGGAGGAGGGGGGAGAGAGGGAATCAATCAATCGGTCATTTATTAAAGGCCACACAACAGAGTTGGTGGAATTTGCAGGTACAGCAGTTAAGCTCACGTCTCTCATGTGTCAAAGTTCCATCAACAGCAACAGAAAAAACAACAACAACAGATGCACACATTTATACAAGTTACATCAAGACAGTGATTCATTTAAAGTCCGTAAAATGAAGCAGGGAGGAGGGGGGGCAGGAAGGGAGGGAGGGGAGTTACAGCTGTCCAGTACTTACAACCCAAACAAGGTAAACAGCGATGGTGTGTGCGCCATTTCCCCCAAAACACCCACGGTAGTGTGTGCACCTCGCTCCCGTTACGACACAAAAACATCCTTGCAAAACGCGACCTAACAGACCAGCCGACAGAGATAAGGTGGGCAAATAAAGAGTGTGTGTTCCCAGACCCAGACTAAACCTGGTTCAAACATTCCAAACTCTGTCTCAACTCCGTCTAGTCCAGAGATCTGCTGGTCAGCCCTCAGAACCCTGTGCTGGTCAACTGCGGGTGTGTGTGTGTGTGTGCCTTCTTCCATCTCAGCTGTCATATGAAGCAGTGTGGAAGAGCAAAAGAGAGTTGTTAAGTGTTTGATTCCCGGATTGCCGACATGATATACTGGGGCAAGGCACTTCACCCTACTTGCCTCAGGGGGGAATGTCCCTGTACTTACTGGGAAGTCAGATGGCTCAACGGTTAAGGCGTTGGCCTCATGAATGGAAGGTTGTGAGATCGATCCCCGGCTGTGGCTATGTGATGTTGTGTCCTTGGACAAGGCACTTCACCCTACTTGCCTCAGGGAGAATGTCCCTGTACTTACTGTAAGTCACTTTGGATAAAAGTGTCTGCTAAATGAATAAATGTAAATGTAAGTCACTCTGGATAAGATGACTAAACGTAAAAAGCAGTGGCCATCTCTTAACAAGCAAAGAATAATAATAAAAATAAAAAAATCAAATGATTCCATGTAAAGGTAAATCCTTTTTCAAACCGTCCAATCGGAGCAGCTGGGTGGGACCTTACTCGGGTAGTCGTCGGGGTCCACGTCCCGGTTACACATGTCCGTGTTGCAGCACACGGGAACCACCTCCCGGCCGTTACTCTTGGAGTGGGCGCACACGAAGGGCCGGCCCTTAGGGAAGAGCTCCGCCTCCGAGATGCACATGGCACCCTGGGATACCACGCGGCCCTCCAGGTGGACCAGGGAGGTGAAGCACAGGCCATCGGTGTGGCAGGTGTTGTTAGAGCACCACTGACAGTGACACTGCAGACCTGAGGGAGAGGGAGGGGGGGGGAGAGAGATGAGTACATGAGGGATGGGTACAGGAAAAGAGGAAAGAGAGGGAGAGACCGAGAGAGAGACAGAGAGAGAGAAAAAGGGAGACAGGAAGAGAGAGGGAGGGGTACATGAGTGGAGAGAGGAAGAGAAAGAGATGGGGGGTGGGTGGAGAGAGAGAGGGAGAGAGAGAGAGAGAGAGAGAGGGAGAGAGGGGGAGAGAGAGGGAGAGGGAGAGAGAGAGGGAGAATTAGGAATCTCGCACATCTTCCAAATGTTCACACCGCAGGTACACCACACTCTGTCCTGACACGTTCTCACAGCACATCTTCAAAGTGCTCCAGACGCCCATGGCAGGGTGAGGAACAGCCTCTCTCCCTGCGCGTGGCTGCCTGGCCTGGCTGGAGAGGAGCCCAGGCTGGCCCCCAGGCTGGCCCCCAGGCTGGCCCCCAGTGGGACCCCTGGATCCTGAACCCTGTTCAGGATGCAGCAGGGATGTGGTTCACAGCAAAGACCAAGTCTTCTATCCAGTCCTTGACCTCTGCTGGACCAGGCTAGAGCTGCCTGGTGTCTGAGTGTGTGTGTGTGTGTGTGTGTGTCTGTGTGTGTGTAAGGGGGTGTGTGTCACCAGCTCTAACCCAAGCCAGATGTGTTGTTCTCCGCTGTGTGGCTCAGCTGCTGGGAGCGCTGCACCCCCTAACGCCCCCTAACCTCAAACAGCCTCCCAGCCAACCACAGCCCCCCGTCAGAGAGGCTGCTGCTGGACTGGTCTAGACGGGCCCCTGGGCTGTAACCAGAGCAGGGCTGAGGGGCCCTTACAGATGGGGGGGGGGAAATAAACTCCACATTCCTTTAACATGGACAGAGAGAGAGAGAGACAGAGAGAGAGAGAGAGGGGGGGGGGGGCTATAGAGATAGTTATTGGAATAGAGATGGACAGAGAAAGACAGTGTGAGAGAGAGGGGGGTGTGGGCAGGAGAGAGAGAGAGAGACAGAGAGAGAGAGAGAGAGAGAGACAGAGGGGCCTCTTTGCTCAGGGCTGTTGTAATATTCAGAGTTGACAGACCAGATCTGACAGGACAGGATAACTGAGAGAGAGAGACAGAGAGACAGAGAGAGAGAGAGCGAGAGAGCAAGAGAGACACAGAGAGAGAGAGACAGAGACACAGAGAGAGAGAGCAAGAGAGAGATAGAGAAAGAGAGAGCGAGAGAGACACACACACAAAGAGAGAGAGTGTTAATAGGACTAGAGATGCACAGAGAAAGACAGTGAGAGGGTTCAGGTGGGACAGAGAAATGGGTGGGGGAGAGATCGATATTGAGCGAGAGATAGAGAGAGATCAGGGAGATCCCATGCTGTGAACACGGATCCCCCTGAGGGGATCCACTAGCACACCAGGAGGAAGGAAGCAGGGAAGGAACCAAGGAAAGGAAAGAAGGAAAGGTGCGGCGTAGTGGACTGTCTCCAGTCCCACGATCCTCATGTAGCTCCGCCCATGTTAGAGGACATGTTCTCCCTCTCCATTGACGGTAGACACCAGCAGGATGGGTCCAAATGTGACCACACACCTTCAATTTATATTCACTTCAGCAGACGCTCTTATCCAGAGCGACTTACAGCAAGTACAGGGACATTCCCCCTGAGGTAAGTAGGGCGAAACGGGGCGTCAGACGGCTCAACGGTTAAGGCGTTGGCCTCATGAATGGAAGGTTGTGAGATCGAGCCCCGGCTGTGGCTATGTGACGTTGTGTCCTTGGGCAAGGCACTTCACCCTACTTGCCTCAGGGAGAATGTCCCTGTACTTGCTGTAAGTCGCCTTGGATAAAAGCGTCTGCTAAATGAATAAATGTAAATGTAAGTGGCTTGCCCAAGGACACAACGTCATGTTGGCACAGCGGGGGTTCGAAACCGGGTACCTTCTGATTACTAGCGTGACTCCCTGACCTGGAGGTGGGTTATTCGATGCGGGGGCTGGGCTCTGGAGGTTACTTAGCTAGCGCCCTTCTGATGAAGCCAGAGCCGGTCTCTCTCTCTCTCTCTCTCTCCCATCCACTCCCTCACGGTCCAATGAGGCTGTCGTCTCAGCGTCCATCCATCAGCTCACGCCATCTGGCAGCATCTTCCTCCCTCAACCCTCTCTCCCCCTCTCCTCTCTGTCGCAGAGTTCCTCCTCCTGCCCCCCCCCCCTCCCCCAGGAGGACTCTACATCACGTCACTACCTTAAAGATGATCCATGGAAACCATCTGGCTACGTCAGAGCCAGCAGGGGGCAGCCGGGGTCAACACCATGTGACCGGAACGTCCCGTCTCCTGATTGGCAGCCGCACGGGATCCAATGAGAAGGCCGGACAGGTAGAGAAGGGCCTTAACGGGTTCCATTATGTGATGAAAACGATGACACTCTGGCAAGCAAGGCTTGCACTACCTGTTAGCTAGCCGGGCTAACCCTCCTGCTCACATGGATGAGGCTAGATGACCCTGCTAGCGTGCTAGCTGTCTGCTCCACCACAGCCCCCTCACTGAACACTCTCTCTGGGGAGGGGGAGGCCAGCCCAGGGGGAGGGGGATGTTAGCGATGTTAGCGAGAACCTTTCGTCCCGTTTCTCCGAAGGCGGGGAAGAGGATCTGACAGGTTTCAGAACGCCTGGATGTTTTCTCCAACGCTTTCTCTCACCTCTCTTCCTTATCGCTCCCTCTCTCCACCTCCCCCCCCTGTCTCTCCTCCCCCTCAGTATCTCCACCTCCCCCCCAGTATCTCCACCTCCCCCCCAGTATCTCCACCTCCCCCCCTGTCTCTCCACCTCCCCCCCAGTATCTCCACCTCCCCCCCTGTCTCTCCTCCCCTCAGTATCTCCACCTCCCCCCCGGTCTCTCCTCCCCCTCAGTATCTCCACCTCCCCCCCAGTCTCTCTTTCCCTTCACCTCCCCCCCATGTTTTTCTCCCCCCTCCACTCAACCTCCCCTCTCCCTCTTAACACTGTTATGTCACAGAGACTGTGAAGAGCCTGTCCACTGCACACACTGCACACACTGCACACACCGCACACACTGATCCCCCCCACCCCTGACCTGAGACCCTAAGCTGACGGAGCGTGCTGATGAGGTTTCACACACTCTCACACACACACACACACACACCATCGAGCACATCTCCCATCCATTGTTGTATTCCCCACATTAAATCAGACCCCCGACATGCTGCTCCCTTCCCCCACACACACACGTTTCGATCCCCTTCCAGCTCTATGCAGAGTGTGTGTGTGTGTGTGAGATCACGGCACATTGTCACTTCCATAGGTCATAACCTGCAGCAGCAGCTCCTTTGTGTCCTTGATCAGTATTGGGCTGTGTGTGTGTGTGTGTGTGTGTCACAGGGGGACCTGGCCATAGCAGATGTCCAGCATGTTGACCTGTTCAGCATGTTTGTCCTGACCTTTAGACCCTCTCTAGTCACGTCCTCGGAGCCCACAGACCAACAATCACACACTGACAAACACACACACACTAACAAAGACACACACACCAACACAGACAGAAACACACACTAACACAGACAGAAACACACACTAACACAGACACACACACTACCACAGACAGACGCATACCAACAGACACACACACTAACACCGACAAACACTAACACAGACACACACATGCTAACAGACACACACACACACACTAACAAAGACACAGACAGAAACGCACAGTAACACAAACAGAATGACACACACACCAACACAGACACACTCACACACACTAACACACACAGGCCAGGCAGCAGTACAGTCACAGTGCTGAAGGATGATCAGAAAGGCCTTAATTGGTTCCAAGTACCGAAACTGTTCTCAGTAAGTGGAGAGAACAGCAGAGAACATTCAAACAACTGCACACTAATGATCTGTCACTGGGAATGGGGTGCTTTCTATACTCTCTCTCTGTGTGTGTGTGTGTGTGTGTCTCTCTCTCTCTCTCTCTCTCTCTCTCTGTGTCTCTCTCTCTGTGTGTGTCTCTCTCTGTGTGTGTCTCTCTCTCTCTGTGTGTGTCTCTCTCTCTCTATGTCTCTATGTCTCTCTGTGTGTCTGTCTCTCTCTCTCTGTGTCTCTCTCTCTCTCTCTGCGTCTCTCTCTCTGTGTCTCTCTCTCTCTCTGTGTCTCTCTCTATGTCTCTCTGTGTGTGTCTCTCTCTCTCTGTGTCTCTCTCTCTCTGTGTGTCTCTCTCTATGTCTCTCTGTGTGTGTCTCTCTCTCTCTGTGTCTCTGTCTCTCTGTGTGTCTCTCTCTGTGTCTCTCTCTCTCTGTGTCTCTCTCTATGTCTCTCTGTGTGTGTGTCTCTCTCTCTGTGTGTCTCTGTCTCTCTGTGTCTCTCTATCTCTCTCTGTGTGTGTGTCTCTCTCTCTCTTTTTCACCATTTGCTTTGTTCATTTCTTCTCTCACTGACAGATATGCCAAGACCTAGAAAGCCAGACACTGTTTATAGTCAGAGAGACAGACAGAAAGACAAAGACAGAGAGAGAGACAGACGGGGAGAGAGAGAGACAGACGGGGAGAGAGAGAGACAGACGGGGAGAGAGAGAGACAGAGAGAGATAGACGGGGAGAGAGAGAGTGACAGACGGGAAGAGAGAGAGAGAGAGACAGACGGGGAGAGAGAGAGAGACAGACGGGGAGAGAGAGAGACAGACGGGGAGAGAGAGAGAGAGACAGACGGGGGGAGAGAGAGAGACAGACGGGGAGAGAGAGAGAGACAGAGACAGAAAAAAAGAGACAGAAAGAGAGAGAGAAAAAGAGAGAGACAGACAGAGAGAGACAGAGACAGAAAAAGAGAGACAGAAACAGAGAGAGAGAGAGAGACAGAAAGAGACAGAAAGAGAGACAGACAAACAGGTACAGACAGAGACAGAGACAGACAGCGATCACCTAGTATGTAATCGTGTGTTCAGTCCTAACCAATCCCTGGAGCCCCCAGTCCTGATGAGCAGGAGAAGGCGTGCTGAGGACTGAGACAGACGCGTCATGTCTGGGTTCTAACACCGTGACCAGACCACAGCACATTCCTGAACCCTGTACCAGCTGAAAATACCTTCCAAATCAAAGTTACTCCAGGGCAAACGCATTCCAGCTGATTCTAGCCTGCGGCCCACTTCAAAAGGAGGGCTTAAGGATAGTTGAAAAACCAAAGCTAAAACTGCAATACTGGGTTCTCCCTGTCTGCGCACACAGACGTTCCTTATGTTCCCTCCAGTTATGAATTCCAGGACGAGCCAACCCTGGCTACTCTGTCACTTCCTCTCCACACCGCTGTCTGAGTGCTTCGTCTGAGACAGGGAACATTCTCTGCTCCCTCCTCCGCCACCTAGCCTCTCTGCTAGCACGCTATCGTCTACACAGGGCCTCTGCCTTTCCGCCCAACAGGTCCTGTTATACCAGCGCTCACTTGAAGGATCGTTAGGAAAGGCTTCAGACCGGTGGCCCTCGGAGGAGAGGACCCTTACCAACTTGAAAGAACAAACTTGGGGGGGAACGAGGGGTGAAGTTGAAATCACACACAAATGTGTCAAAGCTTTTACTCGTCTCTGATATATCGTTTCTCCAGGAAAGAGAGGGAGGGAAAGAGGGAGGGAGGGATTGGTCAGACGAGTTAAGTCGAGCAGGTTTCAGGTTTCCCCTTGTGTGGGTTGGTGTTCGTTTGTTTCTCCTGTTCGTCTGAGAATGATCTCTCCTCAGAACCAACTAAGAAAAGTGAACCTCGGTCAATTCTGCCCACTTACACTGTGGTATCAAGCATGGAGCTGGTGGGTGGTGCTTTCCGACAGTAGCAGACTGGATTTTAATGACATTTGTCAGATTAACTGCTTAAAGTTGTTTGGTCAGCATGCCTTTAGGCTGCACGCAAAGCACTCATGAATAAGAAATAAGTTATAAACACCATTAAATATTCAGCTGTCCTAGACTGTGTCAACATGCCCAGGTGAGCGTTTCCAACCTGTTAAGAATCACAGCATTAACTATTGAGGAAAAGCTACTGAGAAAACCTGTTTGGCTGTTCTGGAAGATTCCAGCTCAGCGAGCAGACAGTTAGTTTAAAACTCAGGCAGTCTGTCCTGACTGCATGGATTCCTTTAAATGACAGCTTTGGTATACGATACGTTGTTAAGTTCAGTGTAAATCAAACTGACACAAGCACTTGCTCTCTTGTACACACACACACACACACACACACACACACACACACACACACACACACACACACAGGTCTCCAGAAACATATTCTCCCTCGCTTTCACACACCCCATATCTGCCTGTCTGTCAAACACAGCCCCATTCTGTCAGAAAGACAGGTTTCTCCTCAGCAGTTTAGACAGACAGACGGTAAACCGCTGTCCCACAGCACTGGGAGGGTGGCATCTCTCTAAGAGGCTCCTAATCCTAGAACTCATTCATCAGTCATACAGGGGGCTGTTTTTTGGGACAGCGGCACGGTGATATCTCGTGTTTCTGCATCCACGCTCCAAATCAATCACCTCGTGCGGGACAGGGAGGATCGACTGGAAACCAAAGCCATGATCTGGATCACAGGATCCCACCTCTGATACACACTACTAAGGCATTAGAACACAATTTCCTTTGTGGTTCCGTGGGGTGTGTGTGTGTGTGTGTCAGGGGTGGGGGGGATTCACGCGACGTGAGGGTGGAGATGAGCGGTGCTCAGCTGGGCCTATCAGCGCGCGGACTGAAGGGGCACAGCAGCACCCCCCACGCGCCCAGATGGGCTGCTCCGCTCCGCTTTGTGTGGCGGGAAGCGTGCGCTATGATGATGAATGGAATCGTTTCACAGCATCGCTAATCAATTTCACTGGAGAGAGAAAATAAAAAACACACACCGGTGGTTTAATAACAACGGCGGCACTACGTCCCCGTCAGCCGCACACCCATGTCGGTTGTACGGTCCCCACTGATCCGTAACCGCGGTGTTGCTCCACATCCACCTTTAATGTCCCCCATTAAGTGGGACACGCGGATGTGATCGATGCAACACCTTCAATTAAAGAAAACATCCGAATCCAAAAACGCATTTCTAGTTTCAATCCAGCTGTTTATCCCCCCCCCCCTTTTTAACACGTTAGGTGGTAAGTGTGCAACAATGTCCCCATCTCAACATGCAGCCTGGATATATCGCCCCTGTTCCACCGCTTCTTCCAGCAGTTCACGTCAAAAACACTGAACGTTGACAGCCTCGGTCCACACGCGTGTTCTGGTCACATTTATGTTTGTATTTACTAGAGCAGAGACCCGTTCATGTGAGCCCATGAGACGGCGCATTAACACCATTTGAGATAACGTGTTGGTGCAGGAGGAACTTTTACCACCGTAACAACCACACATGGTTCAGTGTGACATCCGAATATGAGCGCTGATGTCCCGCAAGAAAGACAAGAAGCCTCCGAGCTGCTCGCAGCATGGGGCCTTGCAACGTGCTGGAACTGGGGACTTTTACCGTGCAAAGTCTCCCTTTTCCTCCTAAAAAAGCAATAGTCAGGCTCTATTCGCTGGACAATACACATTCTTGACCCCCCCTCCCGGTTCCCCCCTGACCCGCGCCATCTTTGGACACAGTATTTCTTGAAAACAAAGATGCGAGAACAGAAGAAAGAAACACAACTTCCCGATAGCAAAGTCACGTTTGAACAACTACAAAACCGTTGAAAGGCACAGTCTCGGTGACTTACCGGAGGATGTGTGGATGCAGGGTCCGATCAGCAGGAGGAAACATATTAGATCGCAGCGCATCGTAACTGTCGCTCGGAATTCGCTCAACTCAACAGTGGACGGTCCGTATTTTCCTCACAAGCCACTTTCTTTCAGTTCTCAGCTCAGAGGGAGAGAAAAAAACACGTCTGATTGGCCAACAACGCGAATACGCCCCGCCCATGGTGAACATGCCTACGCCCATCCCCCCACCTCCCCCCTCCCTCCCTCTCTCTCCCTCCCCCCCCCCCCCCCCACCGCCACCCTCCCCCATCCAGCCCTCTCCTCCACATGATTCAACTTTTTAATGGGTGTGTGTGTACTTTACTGGCGGATGTGCAACTGCCCCAACAGGCACGACACAAAGGGCACTTAGCCTTAAATATCTTCTATGATGTTTCTTCTTCATGGTTCGCAAGCAAACTAGGACTATTAATAGACGTCTCCTCCACTCCTGAGTACTTGGAAAGCTGCTTTGAACGTTACCTTGAACATCGCAGCTCGTTTGTTTTGTATAGCAAATGACAGCTCTCTCCATGCAGTATCAAACTGCCGTACAGTGTTGTTCCGCAAGGTGCATCTCTGGGTCTTGTGGGAAAAAGCATGCTACAAGCTAATTGCATTACCTTGTTTATTTCTTAGGATATATTGCGTTACTATAGTATATACAGTAATTAGAACTTAGCAAAGTAGAACTGTTAGGCAGTTGTACTGTTCTATCCCTATTTTGTATGAAACAGGAAGATGGCCAACAGGCTGCTGTGTGAAGGACAGAGGAGTTTGGAGTTCTCCGCTTATCGCACGAAAGCTGTCTTCAAAGACAACTCCCTAATAGTCTGACGGTAGATGGTGGAACATGGGGACCTGGAGCAGTCCTGGGGCCCTGCTGGTGGTGAGAGGTAGACCGTGTTTGGGACATCTGTGTAAGGGTGGCACGGTGTAGGGCACTGGTGTCCGATCCCGGTCCTCAGAGGCCGCTGTCCTGAAGGTTTGAGATGTTTCCCCTGCTCCAGCACACCTGATTCTACTGTTATCAAGCTCTGTGGGAGCCTGATGATTTGTGAGGTGTGTTGGAGCTGGGAAATATCTCAAACCTTCAGGACAGCGGCCCTCGAGGACTAGGATCGGACACCTGTGGTGTAGGAGAACACACACTAGGTGACAGGAGGGGAGCGGAGGGGTACACCTACGCGTAAACACACACACACGCGGTCAAACACACAGACGACCGTGCTCGTGCGCACACACATTCTGTGGCTGTAATGACACGGACTGTGGAGAGGCCAGATGGTTCCAAACACAGGATTCTGAAATGACCCGGAGAGACCGCAGGTGTCGATCCCATTTACACCCCGAGAGAGGGCCTTAATTATGTCCAGCACACACAGACACACAGACACACACACACCACTGCCTAATGACAATTCAGCATGCCACTTGGCAGCAGGCATTAGGCCTACAGGTTCTAAGTATCTGTGAGCGATGAGAGTGGGACCTGGAACTCAACAGCCGAACTGGAACTGGACACCTCATCTCGCTTCACTTCTTTGTGAAGTTCTGCCACCCAGTGGTCTTTTATTGTCATTACATGTATGGAGAGCAGATCGGCATCACGTCTCAGACTCAGAATGACTTTCATGTTCGCACACTTTCATGTTTTGACAAAAATGTTCGGAATCACGTTTAAAAAAACAAAACAAGACATTTATTCACTGAGCACACGGTACATCTTCACTATAAATCAGTGTCAAGCATACTTCCAATCCAATTAAAAAGGTCGCCATACAAAAACAACTACCATAATTCTGTGAGATTAAAGGAAAATTATTTCAGAAAAAACTAATGTATTATACAGCCCATACGTCCAAGTTTAATCACTGACTGTTTGGCGTACATTTGTAAGTGAGTCTAAGTCAGTCCTGTCACTCGTATTAGAAGTGAGATTGTGAAGGATGGACAGCAGACTTCATTTGAAGTGTGAACCTATGCGTTCCTAGATTTAAGACGGTGTGTTGTTATAAAAATAAAAAAACATAAACCCCAAATTCCACTTAAATACTAAGACAAACACCTTGCCAGGTGTTAAGCTTTAGGAAATACTGCCCTGTGTCTATAGACTCAGCACCAGGATTCACCTGGTCATCTAACATGAATTCATCCTTCCTTTTTCTCAGGAGCATATATCATGTGTACCCTCTTTTTAACACTATTTTACCAGAAAACATTTCAAAGGGTACATTTTCACTTTTACAATCAATGTGTGGGGCAGCGTTCAGCCTTGTCCTCTCCAATAGCAAGATGTCACTTCCTGATGGAACCCTCGGTGAAACCTTCGACTGCACCGGCGCCTTCCCCAAGGAGCGAAACGTTTCCGAAAGAACCCAACAAGCACCGGACTGTTTCAGAGGTGACGTCCCCCCCGCTCCTCTTCCCCACCTAGTGACGGAGAAGATTCGAACCGTGTCGTCCTGGTGCGAGTCGCACCCGAACCACAGCGCACACGTCCGTTAAGCTCTCAGACGAATCTGATCGCCGCGCCAGCATGGCTCCTTGAACCGCCTCCACTACGCTGATTCGATAACATCTGGGCTTTTCCCTAAGGTTCTCACTGTGGCTAGTATGTATGTGATGTCGTACGTCAATTGTGAAACAGTAAACCATCAAGGCTGATACAGTGACACCTATATCCACTGCTACACTAGGCACTTGTACATAAGGACAGGTCCAGTTCGTCCCAGTGAAAAACTACAGCGAATAAACAATGAATAAACAACATCTCAAAGCTCTAGGAGTAGAAAAAAAATAAAGTGTTAGTGGGCTGTTAGTTAACGAAAGGCTCTTTGGCTTCCCATTGGTTATCTGAAACGCTGAGACACTGTGATAGGCTGACGTCAGGAATGTACATATATTTACATCTATCTTCAAAAGGGACAGCGAGCACAAGACCAGTGCAATGTGGTGACGGTGTGTCGATAGGACGGGTGGAGGGTGGAGGAGGAGAGGGTGTTAGAAGGGTACAGGATCTTTCAGTGAGTGTGTGAGTGTGTGTGTGTGTTAGTATGTGCGGAGCTGCCCTTGGTTAATGGGACGTGGTGATAATACTGTCAGGAGTTTGATACAGGGCTCTCCTCTCTCCAACACACACAGCTGTTTACTCTACAAGTGTGTGTTCGCGCATGTGTGTGTGTTTTTTCCTTCCGTGTGTGTGTGTTTCAGGGTGTGTGTTACTGTGTGGGTGTTGCGTGTGCGCTCCTGTGTGTGTGTTTTTTTTCCTCCGTGTGTGTGTTTTTTTCTTCCCTCCGTGTGTGTTTCAGGGTGTGTGTTACTGTGTGGATGTTGTGTGTGCGCTCCTGTGTGTGTGTGTGTGTTTTTTCCTTCCGTGTGTGTGTGTGTTTCAGGGTGTGTGTTACTGTGTAGGTGTTGCGTGTGCGCTCCTGTGTGTGTGTGGGTGTTTTTCCCCTCTGTGTGTTTCAGGGTGTGTGTTACTGTGTGGGTGTTGTGTGTACGCTCCTGTGTGTGTGTTTTCCCCTCTGTGTGTGTGTGTGTGTTTCAGGGTGTGTGTTACTGTGTGGCTGTTGCGTGTGCGCTCCTGTAAGTGTGTGTGTGTTTCAGGGTGTGTGTTACTGTGTGGCTGTTGCGTGTGCGCTCCTGTGTGTGTGTGTCTGTGTGTGTGTTAGTTTCTCTTGTGGTGGTCTACATAGCTGTTCTCTATGCACAGCACTATGAAGTGGTTGGAGCAGCTGCGTGTGTGCTGTCCCAGCAGCCGTCCTGTGTGCAGCAGGGAGGCCTGGCCTGTCACCGCCATGTCCCCCGCACGCCACGCCTCGCAGTAGTTGGTCGTCATCCGGATTCCCACCGTGCTGGAGCCGTGCCAGACCAGCTTCTGAGGCCTGGAGGCACACACACACACAGATAGACACAGATAGACACACACACAGACACACACACACACACACACACACACAGACACACACACAGAGACACACACACAGAGACACGCATACAGACAGAGACACACACACAAAAACACAGACAGACAGACACACACACAGAGACACAGATAGACACACACACACACACACACACACACACACAGAGACACACAGATAGACACACAGACAGAGACACACACACACAGAGACACGCACACAGACAGAGACACACACACAAAAACACAGACAGACAGACAGACACACACACAGACACACAGACACACAGACAGACAGACACACAAACACACACAGACACAAACACACACAGAAGCAAGGTTTCTAGATCAGCCACCTACACAGTTACTTAACTCCTCCCACGACACACACACACACACACACACACACACGTAACAGGATGTAGAAGAACAAGCCATAGAATCTCCACACAGTCACGGCCGGCCTCTTACCATGTGTGGTCTGTGAAGACGTTACGGCCCTCGAAGGAGTAGATGGGGGTGATGGGGTCAAACACCCCCCCGTTATCGGAGAAGATGCTCGTCCAGGTGGGGAACAACACCTCTCCCTGGAAACACCAGGGGTCAAAAGGTCACACACTCACCTGGAACAGGTACACTGGAGAGGACACGTGTGTGACCCAGTATGGTCGAGTGTGTGTGTGTGTTCACCCTCAGGTTGACCACGGGCAGGTTGACGCGGTCGGCCTTCTTGACGACGGTTGCCAGGTCCTGCAGGTGCGATGACAGGAAGGCCCTGTAGGTGGCGGTGAGGCCTACGGCACGGGCCTGCTGGTAGCACTGCAGGTCTGCCCCCCTGATGCCCCGCATGTCGCCTGCCAGGGGAGCGTTCAGGGCCACCAGGTGGAGCTACAGAGGGGGGGGGGGGGGGGGGGTGAGAGAGAGTGGGAGACAAAGAGGGAGAGGGAGGGAGGGGGGGGTGAGAGAGAGTGGGAGTCGAAGAGGGAGTGAGGGAGGGAGGGAGACTCACACAGAGACAGATTGACCGACATATAGAAAGAGGAGACATGAGCAGTGAGACAGGCAGAGAGACAGAGAAGATAGAGGAGGAGAGACAAGCAGAGAGAGACGCAGAGGAGAGAGACATGAAAAGAGAGGCAGAGAGCGATGAGGATCATCCCAGACAGCAGAGGGAGGAGGCGTGTCTCTCACCCCAGGTGCTGATTGGCTAGACTGTGGTAACAGGTTGTAGTTAGGAAGATGGACTCTGTCCTTTTCCTGCCGCTCCTTGTAAACACAAACACAGTAGGGTCAGGTGTGTGTGTAGAAAGTGGGAAAGTGTATTGGTGTTTAAATATATGTGTGTGTGAGCGTGTGTGTGTGTGGGTATGTGTGTGTAAGTGAAGGTGTGTTTGTGTGAGTGTATGTGTTTGTGCGTGTGCCTGTGTGTATGAGTGTGTGCCAGTGTGTGTGTGTGAGTGTGTGTGTGAGTGCCTGTGTGTCTGAGTGTGTGTGTGTGCTACCTGGCTCTGTATCCGGGGGGGTCTGCTGCGTTCTCCTGGCCTGCTCAGGGCCTGAGACACTGAGGAGGAGGTCAGGTCTGGGGGGGCCAGGATCAACTCTCCCAGCTGCGGAGGGAGGGGGGAGAGAGGGAGGGAGAGAGAGGAAGGAGGGGGGTGAGGGGGAGAGGGGGAGGGTGAAGATGTACTTAATACACACATTCACTGACACAACAATAAGTTGTCCATGGTGACAGCTGATTAGGGTAGCTATTAGCAACTTGGTTCTGAAAGGTTAGTGTGTTAGTGTGAGTGTGTGGAGGTGAATTACTCAGTGTGTGTGTCTGTGTGTGTAGGTTAGACAGTCAGTGTGTGTGTGTGTGTGTGGAGGTGTGTGTAGGTTAGGCAGTGTGTGTGTGTGTGTGGAGGTGTGTGGAGGTTAGAGACTCTGTGTCTGTTAGGTTAATCACTCAGTGTGTGTGTGTGTGTGTGTGTGTGTACCTGGACCTGTCTCCAGCCCTGCTGTGCCCTGATGTAGAGCTCCCCTCCCCTGTCAGCCACGTAGGCCATGGTGCCTTCAGACACCCCCTGGCTCTCCCTCACCAGGGCATGGACCGTCCTGTAGGTGGTCATCTGGAGGAGAGGGGAGGAGAGGAGGGAGGAGGGGAGGAGGAGAGGAGGGAGGAGGGGGGAGGGGGGGAGGAGGGGAGGAGAGGAGGGGGAGGAGGAGGAGAGGAGGGAGGGGAGGAGGGAGGAGGGGGGGAAGGAGGAGGGGAGGAGAAGAGGAGCAGAGAGGAGGAGAGGAGGGGAGGAGGGGAGGAGGGAGGAGGGGAGGAAAGAGGAGGAGTGGGGTGAATGGGATGGAGGAAGGGAGGAGAGGGGGGGGGGTTAGTGAACCTGTGTATGTGTTGTGTACGAATGTATGTTTGTGTGTGTATAAGTGTGTGTGTGTGTGTGTGTGTGTGTGTGTGTGTGAGGGTAAGTGTGTGTGTTGACTGACTGGGTTGTTGTCTCCAGGTGTTCCAGGGGGGCCCGGGGGTCCTTCTGGCCCCGGGATACTCACTGCTGTGGGGACAACATTAACACATTAACAGCAGCTTTACATGATTACTCTGATTTATCAGGCCCTTATTAAGGCCAAGCTGGATGAACATGTTATGTAGATGTTCCAGTACCTGCTCCGTAGACAGGCGGGGGTCCAGGGGGTCCGGCAGGGCCAGGGGGCCCTCGGGAACCTTGACGACCGATCCCAGGAGCCCCCGGCTCGCCTGGGGAGCCAGGGGCACCTGGAGGACCCAGCACTGACTCCCCCTTAGGACCCTGAAGGGGCGCACACACACACACAAAGGGATGCACACACACACAGAAAAACACACAGGTGGAGTTAGGTTTGGTTAGAACGTTCGTTTTGGACTTTTCACCAAACTTCCTTAATCTTCCTTGATCCTTAATCTACATGATGATGACTCACCACCAGGCCTGACCTCCCAGGAAGTCCAGGAGGACCTGTCAATCCCACATCCCCCTTCTCTCCTTTCTCTCCCTTCTGGCCCCCGTCTCCCTTGGCCCCCTGGAGGACACACACACACACACGGCCACACCAGAGATGAGGGCAGGGATGGGTGGAGGGGGGGGGGGGGGTCTGAAGTGATGAGCTGAGCAGAGAAGCTGCTGACAGGAAGCGGGTCAACTCACCACAAAGCCCTCCAAGCTGTCTGGCAGAAGGGATTCTGGGAGAGAAACGCCCACACACACACACACGCTCGTTACACTGTCACATGCTGAAAACCACACTGGATGAAAACATACAGCCGTGTGTGTCTGTCTCCTACCTGGAGTCCCAGCTTGGCCAGGTAAACCCACTTCTCCCTTGTCACCTTTGACCCCTCTGGTCCTGCCTACTGGACACACACACACACACACAGGAGATTCCATGAGCCTGGCTTGTGTATCATCTCTCTAGGCCGCACACCACCCCATCCAGCCTGGTTTGAAACCACCAGAAACGTCCTTAAGGTGATCTAATGCTACAACACTGACCTTGAGTCGCGTCATTCCCCTGCAAGGCAAGAGAGAGAGACACACAGTCAGAGCACATTCACAGTCCTACGGTTTAAGAAGACCCCAGATCCCTGAGGAAACAGGACGATGCTCAGCCCAGCTGAAGAACAGAGAGGGCGGAGGTGTTAGAGGAGAGACACCCGACAGCTGTGACAACCACACCAGCGACTCAGAACGCACACATCACGCAGGGAGGGGTCAAAGGGTCAGACAGGGACGACCCTGAGGTGGTTGCGGGTCACCTTGGCTCGTGTGATCAGCTGGAGTGGTCGAGATGGACCAGGAAGGACCAGGACGGACCAGGATGGACCAGGACGGACCAGGATGGACCAGGACGGACCAGGACGGACCAGGATGGACCAGGATTGGCTCAGGGCTCAGACTAGGACAGGCCTGGTGTGGAAGACTAGCTAGTCCTGATGATCTGATCTGACCTGGTCCACCGAGCATGGTGACATCACACAAACCAGCACCCCATGCAAACATGCTGAGACGATCGCCTGCCTGCACCACCACCACCCAGAGCAAGTTCAGGGATCAAGGGTCAGGGGTCAGTGTTAGAAAAAACACCCATCCAAACTCCCAGAATCCTCAGGGACAAGCAGGTTTAGGTCTCTCCACATAGAACCAGGAGGTTCTGTTTCCTATGGGAGAGACTGCCTCCGCACACAGACCAAGCACGTTCCGGAAGGTTCCCGGAAGAGAGAACACAAGACAGAGTGTGTTCTGGAACGCCCCGGGAGACAGAGAACACGGACACAAGGCTGCAGACCGGAGCAGGGGGAGGGGCTTGCTCGTTAAAAAAGGGGGAGGGGCCCAACACGCTGACATCATGCGGAACACGCCCTAAGAGAGATCCTGGAACTTACGGTACACTTTTTGCAGTGCGGTCGGGGGCGAACCGGAAACACTGTCTTTAAGAGGAAATGACATCAGAGTACTAATGACCATGACATCATCAGAGAGCATGTTGGGGTAGTCAGTTCTGATTGGCTGAAGCTGGGCTCCACCAGGTCTGCTGTGGTGTTTTGTTTGGAGAGAGGCTGGGGCTTGTGTAAGAGATCACAGGGGGATACTTACTCCGTTGAGTCCAAGCACTCGCCCAGGGGGTCCTGGAGGCCCCGGGGGGCCAGGGAGGCCCTAAAATCACACACACACACACACACACACACACACACACACACACACACACACACACACACACACACACACACACACACACAGAAATACACACACACAGAGAAATACACACACACAGAATACACAGAAACACACATAGATGTAGTTAATAAAAGTGAATCCCTCTTGTGGAGCGTTCAGATGTTTTGTGTCTTTGAGCTCAGGACTCTGGATCTCTCACCGGTTGGGTGATGACGTCCCCCTTGTCCCCCTTCCTCCCTGCCATCCCAGGGCGACCCTGGAAACACACACAGGCGGGATGACAACATGCACATTCTCTGAGAGGATCTTCCCCTTCAAATGGGGAGGGGGCGCTGAAACATGAGTGTTGATATGTTCTGTGTGAATACGGGGGGGGGGGGGGGGGGGGGGGGGCACACACCGGCCGGCCAGGGAAGCCGTATTCTCCTTTAGGTCCAGCTGGGCCGATTGGTCCCTGAGGGGAAATATCACAGGATTAAAACTCACAAGATCAGTGTCCAATTGGGACAGTATGTATTCAAGTCAGTCCATTATTCTCTTTACATTTCTTCCTTTTTCAGCTTAGACACTTTTATCCAAAGCGACTTCCGAGAGAGGGCTTTTAACTGCTGTTCATTGTATTTACAGATCCACACTCTTACAAACCCGACATGGTGTTTTTGTCAAGGACAGGGTAAACCTTCTGCCAAAGGGGAAGCTTTCTAAATCCCTTCTTTAGCATCCACACGCTTATGTGTGTAAATCTCTCCAACCCACCTCGACACCAGCAGGTCCCGGGAAACCCCGCTCGCCCTGGGAGAACAGAAACAACAACAACAGTCATGACCCTGATGAGGAACCAATCAGACGGAAGTACATCATGACCTCCGAGACCCTGGCAGCCAACGGAGGCGTCTCCCTCACCCTGATCCCTTTAGGACCCTGAGGACCACGGAGGCCGGATATCAGAGAGCCGTCAGCAGCGATGGTGACCCCAGGTTCGCCCTTCTCACCCTGGGAGGACCACACACACACACCCGTGTTCAGCTCCGCAAACCAGCAGAGCAGTGGTGGAAGGTAGGTAGACAGTTAGACAGTACGGGTAGACAGTACGGTCTTACTGTACCTTCAAGCCCGGTGGCCCCATAACCCCAGTAGGACCGCTGTCTCCCTTAGGACCTCTGGGTCCCTGGAGAGAGGAGAGGAGGATAAAGGGGAGGACAAGAGGGGAAGATAAAGGAAAGGAGGGGAGGGTTTGGGAAAGGTGAGGAGGTGAGGAAAGGTGGGGAATGGAGATGAGAAGAGAGGAGGGGAGAGGAGAGGAGGTGAGGAGAGATGAGAGACGAGGAGGGGAGAGGAGGTGAGGAGAGATGAAGAGAGGAGGGGAGGGGAAGGGAAGGGAGGGGAAAGGAAAGGAAGTGAGGAGAGGTGAGAAGAGGGGAGAGGAGGAGAGAAGTGGAGGGGGGAAGAGAGGAGCAGAGAGGAGAGAGGAGGGGAAGAGAGGAGCAGAGAGGAGGGGAAGAGAGGAGCAGAGAGAAGTGGAGGGGGGAAGAGAGGAGCAGAGAGGAGAGAGGAGAGAAGAGAGGAGCAGAGAGAGGAGAGAGGAGAGAAGAGAGGAGCAGAGAGAAGTGGAGGGGGGAAGGGAGGAGCAGAGAGGAGAGAGGAGAGAAGAGAGGTTTCTGTTTCTAAAGAGATTTTCTCTTTGGATGAATAAATAAGTAGACACTGTGAGATGTCATAGCATTATGCTGAACTGCTGTAATATAAATAATAGAGAAGTCTTACAGGGAATCCAGCTCTACCAGGCAAGCCTTCAGGGCCCTGCAACACACACACACACACAACATCAGGTTGTAACATTGAGCAAACTCGCAACTGGGTAATGAGATCTGATGTCACACAGACCGATGGAGTCTCGTTTGGTGTCTCGCACATACAACCTCTAAAGTCACACAGTACAAGCACAGGCACACACACACACACAGCACAGGCACAGACACACACACACACACAGCACAGGCACAGACACACACACACACACACACACACACACACACAGGCACACACACACAGGCACACAGACACAGGCACACACAGGCACACACACACACAGGCACACACGCGCACACACACACACACACACACACACACACACACACACACACACAGCACAGTTCTGCCCACCTCAGGTCCTGGTGGCCCACGGAGCTCAGTGAAGGTTAACAAGCTCTTGCTGTCATTCAGGTGCAGCTGTGGAGAAACACATGAGGTTTCATTATAACACAGGGTGGATGTCTGCATGTGTGTGTCTGTCTGTGTGTGTCTGTCTGTGTGTGTGGTCTGTGTGTGTGGTCTGTCTGTGTGTGTGGTCTGTCTGTGTGTGTGGTCTGTGTGTGTGTGTCTGTCTGTCTGTCTGTCTGTCTGTCTGTGTGTGTGTGTCTGTGCGTGTGTCTGTCTGCATGTGTGTGTGTCTGTCTGTCTGCATGTGTGTGTCTGTCTGTCTGTGTTTGTCTGTCTGTCTTTGTCTGTCTGCATGTGTGTGTCTGTCTGTCTGTGTGTGTGGTCTGTGTGTGTGTGTGTCTGTCTGTCTGTGTGTGTGTGTGTGTCTGTGCGTGTGTCTGTCTGCATGTGTGTGTGTCTGTCTGTCTGCATGTGTGTGTCTGTCTGTCTGTGTGTGTCTGTCTGTGTGTGTGTGTTATGTCTGTCTGTCTGTCTGTGTGTGTGTGGTCTGTTTGTCTGTCTGTCTGTCTGTCTGTCTGTGTGTTTGTGTGTGTGTATGTGTGTGGTCTGGCTCTATGTACATCCTGCAGGTTGATGGCTGGTCCAGGAAGTCCAGGTGGCCCAGGTGGTCCTGGGATAGTGAGTCCATCAGCACCTCTTTCTCCCTAGAGACACACACAGCAACAGCACAGTCTAGACACAAAGAAATTATGATTGAATAATAATTTTAAAAGCTTAAATATAGTCTCCCTCACCTTAGGCCCTGCACTGCCTTTCTCACCCTTAGGACCCTGTTTAGAGATACACAAATGCATCAAACAACCAGTCCGTCTGATTGGACTAGACAGATCAGCTGACATCAATCAGTGGTGGTGATTCGTCAACATAGTCTCGTACTGACCCTGGCGCCTGGCAACCCTGCCAGGCCTGGAATACCTTCAGGGCCTGGACTTCCTGGTTCACCCTGGGGAGGAAGAGGAGGGCGGGGCTTAGGAGGCTGATCAGATGGTACCACAAAGATGGAAGAAGAGAAGAGGAGAAGAGAGGAGGAGCAGAGAGGAGGAGCAGAAGAACTGGAGGAGAAAGATGAGGGGTGGAGAGGAGAAGAGAGGAGGAGCAGAAGAACTGGAGTAGTAAGAAGAGAGGAGAAGAGGAGAAGAGAGGAGGAGCAGAAGAACTGGAGGAGAAAGAGGAGGGGTGGAGAGGGGAGGAGAAAAGCGGAGGAGAAGAACTGGAGGAGAAAGAGGAGGGGTGGAGAGGGGAGGAGAAAAGCGGAGGAGAAGAACTAGAGGAGAAAGAGGAGTGGAGAGGAGAGGAGAAGAGAGGAGGAGAAGAACTGGAGGAGAAAGAGGAGAGGAGAAAAGAGGAGGAGAAGAACTGGAGGAGAAAGAGGAGAGGAGAAAAGAGGAGGAGAAGAACTGGAGGAAGAAGAAGAGGAGTGGAGAGGAGAAACGAAGAGGAGGAGCAGGAGAGTGAAAAAGGAAGTTACCTACCTTGACAGATTTTCCAGGAGGACCATCAGCCCCCTTCTCACCCTGGAACACAGGGACACACCAATCAGACTGCCCGGTGACAACTCTCGGTAGCTAAACGGCCAATCAGGGGAATCCTATGCTTATGTGTCTGAGCCTTACCTTTGGTCCTTTGAACCCAGGTAAACCAGGTTGGCCAGGGGCTCCCTATGGAAGCCAAGAGGTGGAGGGGCTGTTCAGGTGTGTGTCCAAAACACAGCATCCACACACATACACTGACAAGCACACACATAAACCCACGTAAAGGTGTGTGTGTGTGTGTGTGTGTTTGACTCACCTGTAGACCCTTGGATCCGGCACCAATCAACATGTCAGTATTTCCAGAACCTTCCATGTCCTGTATGTAACAACACACCCATACACCCACACACACACACATACACACACACACACACACAACACAACACAACACATGTCAAATTACAGTCTAGAACCCATAGCAACTTCCTACAGATCCTGACATCATCTGTAAAGGGCACCTCCACAAAGAAGACACCTCCTGGAGGCCCAGGCAGACCAGGCGGCCCCTGCAGCCCAGGATCGCCTCTCTTTCCCTCGGGTCCCCGAGGCCCCAAGGCCCCCTCCGGCCCTGGCTGTCCACGTTCCCCCTGGGAGGAACATAGTGAGAATGTGATGGTT
This sequence comes from Neosalanx taihuensis, assembly GCA_030340665.1. Lineage (NCBI taxonomy): Eukaryota > Metazoa > Chordata > Actinopteri > Osmeriformes > Salangidae > Neosalanx > Neosalanx taihuensis. The sequence continues at coordinate 3,268,821 of CM059300.1, forward strand.
AGGTTAAGGTTAGATCCAGATCAGCAGTAAAGGAGGTGAGTGTGGGGTCAGGAGGGCAGACGTACTTTGGGTCCAGGAGCTCCAGAAGGTCCCTGGTCACCCTGAGACACCAGAGGAACAGACAGGGTCATTATAGGTACAGACTCACTTAAGTGTCCATTATTGCACTCCAAGACAACATATACAATAGGTGACGGCTCCATCTTATGATCTGGGGTCATACGTTAGGCTAGAGTCACTTGAGAACCTCTTCTGTGGAGATCGAGTGAAGACGTTTCGGATACTTGTGGAAGAAATTTGATTTCCTGTGTACTTATATTAATCACTACTGATTAGTAGACACCTTCTATGAAGACTGTTGTAACGTCATTACCGCCTGACTGTCACTATCTATGTTTACATTCTTGTGCCCTATAAAAGAATGCTCTCTTGCCTTCGTCCGGGAGAGAGGCATGATTGAGACCTAAGCCTTGTACTGTCTTCATTTTGTTGCCAGAGGTCTGGTCACTTCTCTCCCAATCTGCAGATTCTTAAATACGTATTAAACCCAGAACTAAACTGAACTGTCAATCCGTTTGTGAGGAGACGGACAAAACACTTTCTTCAACATACTCCCTTTCTAACACTGAATGCCTCTTGTTTGCCCTTAATGTGGGCGGCCATCTTACCTTCCTCCCGGTGGGACCAGGAAGTCCGTCCGCTCCATCCCGACCCTGAGAGAAAAAGAAAACAACGTCACACCCTCTCGACGAATCGCATCCTGTCAACTCCGCTGCCGTGAACGGCTGCCGTGTCGGTTCAGGAAGTGTGATGTCACTTCCTGTCGACGCAAAGCGAGGGACTCCTTCTCAGCCAGCCCGACGCTGACAGCTGCGCTCCGTCTCAGGTCACATGACACGGACGTGCTCGGCGCTCAGCCTGCTTTACTCTGCCCACATCCTCCTCCAGCCGCACGCAGACGGGTCAAACAGGCGGCGCAGGCCAGCGGTACATCAGAGGCGACCCCTGACCCCCCCCCCCCCCCCCCCCCCCCCCCCAGTTGAGGACGGGCTGAGACCCATCTGTTAGTTGAAGCAGACGGAACAGCAGCACACCAGCAGGAGAAAGGCAGGTTCTCTCCCGTGTTTCCAAACCATGTTCTGATGATGCACCAAGCCACAGAGCTCAGCGGCAGGTCCTTCAAGCCTGGAGGGCCCCGCCAGTCTGGAGGGCCCCCACTGGGCCGCACCAGTCTGCTCTGAGCTGTCCTCTGTCAGAGCTTCCTGCTGAGGAGGGCTGATGCATTTCAGGAGGATTTCATCAGCTCTGGTCTCTCTGGCTAAGAGAACCTGGAAGCTCTGTCATAGGAGGTCAGAGCAGCAGGGGGCAAGAAGGACTGGGGGTAAATAGTAGTCTCTCTCTCTCTCTCTCGTTCATCCTTTTTTTCTCCCCCTCTCTCTCTCTCTCTCTCTCTCTCTCTCTCTCTCATGCACACAGTCAGGACAATCATGCCACAGGCATGTAGAAGCTTCTGCAGGGTGAGTGGTTAGAGAGAACATGGTAGGATAGAACACTGCCTTTCCCAGCCAACCAGTTCTTTCAGAACCAGGGCCAATACCTCGCCTGAACCGAACCCAGAGCCGAACCCGGAGCCGTAGCCGGAGGCCCAACCAGAACCGTACTCTGACCGGAGCTCAGGGACCAACCCTGAGCCGAAGTCAGACCCGGAGCCGGATTCGAACCCTGAACCCGAGCCAGAATCACTAAACCAATCATGAAGCACCTGAAACAGAGGTCAGGGTGGAGGTCAGACAGGCAGGGACAGGACAGGACCTCTAACTTCAGCTCTACAAACAGCTACTGCTTCACACTGCAGGATTCACCTCACTTTCCTCCATCTTTTCATTCCTAATTGTTCTTTTTTTCCTGCTTTCTTCCTCTCAGAGAAGTTTCCCCTCATGTCTTGAGATGCAAGACACTTCCTGTTGTGATTACCACACTGAAAACAGCCCTAACTACCACACACGGATAGCAATGGACCAGAGAATATTCTAGTTCTTCAGAATCTGCTCTACTTGCTATTACTATAGGTTATAGGTTACTATGGGTATACTGTGGGAAACTCACTGGTAGCCCAGGTTTTCCAACAGGGCCGTCCATGCCATCTCTGCCAGGGACACCAGGTGGGCCTGAGGGCCCAGGAAGGAAGGGGTCAAACGGCAGGCTGGGCCCTGGAGGGCCCGGAAGACCAGGAGGACCCGGAGGACCAGGGATACCCTGAGGGTTGAGGAGAGAAACCAATCAGAACGGGTCTGAAATGTAAACCTTTTTTTTATACAAAGAAAGAAACAATTTTGGGGGGGGGGTATTTATTCATTAATAACTGTCCAACAGGACATATCAGAAATCTTATTCTTGGTTGTTTCGATATCACAGTGTGGAAGAAATTGGATTTCCTGTGTACTTATATTAATCACTACTGAACACACCTTCTCTGAATACTGTTGTCGTTATTGCCTGACTGTCACTATCTATGTTTACATTCTTGTGCCCTATAAAAGAATGCTCTCTTGCCTTCGTCCGGGAGAGAGCCATGATTGAGACCTAAGCCTTGTACTGTCTTCATTTTCTTGCCAGAGGACTGGTCATTTCTCTCCCAATCTGCATATTCTTAAATGCGTATTAAACCCAGAACTCAACTGAACTGTCACTCCGTTTATGAAGAGACGGACAAAACATTTTCTTCAACAACAGACAGTTCCTGTACTAAGCATGTAGTGTATGAACGTTCTTCTGCCCTCTCTCTGAATGGCAGGGCATCCAGGACTGCATGAGAGGAGCTTACTTACCCTCATGAGCTCAGTGTCACTGTCTGAGTCCTCGAAACCAGAACCCAAAGCATCGGCACCATACTGAAACACACACACACACACACACAGCTAAATCAGTATTACACACACACAGCCCATCTAGTCTAACACACACACATTCACACACATTCACACACACATTCAAACACACATCAGACACAGGCTGTCAGAACGCTCTGGTCTGTTGGCAAGCCCAGTGACTTTAGCAGGGGGGATGGTAAACCAACACTCACTGGAACACTGCGCGACCTGGGGGGCCCAGGGGGGCCAGGGACCCCGGGGGGACCTGGAAGTCCGACTCCGGTGTCACCCTGGAGGGACGGAGGGCAGAGAAACAGAGAAGTGGAACAGAGAACCAGACAGAATGAAATGTTCACATTCACAGGGTTTTTCTGCACTTTTCAGTTTAAGTAGAGTTCAATGGAGTGGAATACAAGGCCTTGCATCAAATTCATCTCACTTTAGATCCTTGTAAAGTAACAAAGTGTCCTGAATTGAACAGCTGGACTTCCATACCTTCTCTCCTTTAGCTCCAGTCTCTCCAGCCAGCCCAGGTAAACCCCTCATGCCCTGGGAGGGTGAAGGGCAGGGGGGTGAGGGGTGAAGGGCAGAGGGGTGAAGGGCAGGGGGGTGAGGGGTGAAGGGCACGGACGACAAACAGAGCAGAGAATCAATTTAGTCATTTAGCAGACGCTCTTATCCAGAGCGACTTACAGAAGTACAGGGACATTCCCCCCTGAGGCAAGTAGGGTGAAGTGCCTTGCCCAAGGACACAACGTCACATAGCCACAGCCGGGAATCGAACTCGCAACCTTCCGATCACAAGCCCAACGGCTTAACCGCTGAGCCACCTGACTCCCTCTCACCAGCTTCCTGCATGACCAGGTGGGAGAGATCTGACTTACTGTGTCTCCTTTGTCTCCTTTCCTTCCCTGAAAGAAAACAGCAGTGTTCAGGTGTCTGGGTTCAGGGTTCACACACACACACTGAAAGCTGGTAGTACAGTCATAGAAACACCGTTTTCATACTTCTGGTGTTTCTAAACAAAGAAAGAGAGTGGGAACAAATAGAGAGACAGTATGTGTGTGTGTGAGTGTGTGTGTGTGCAAGCATGTGTGTGTAATGTGTGTATATGCCAGCTCACCATCGGCCCCTCCGTCCCTGCTTGTCCAGGTGGACCTGCCGGTCCTTGCGGACCCCGGGGCCCCGGCTGAGCCTGCGAGGGGGAGACCGAGCCTGCAGGGCCCTGAGGACCAGGGGGTCCCCTGGGGCCTGGCTCTCCTCTCTCTCCCTTCCGCCCCTGACCACGCCCCCCCTGGAAAAGCGAATCAACATCGACAGTGACTACATACCTACAGTAGTATACAGTGAACCCTCTCTATATCACGGTTCACTTTTCACAGTTTCGCTACTTCACGGATTTGCATCGTGCATTGTGTTCTGCATTCTGATTCTGGCTAAACAGTCTCTCCAACACGAACCTGTGCATCAATAAAGTCGCGGTTTACAGTATACAGTACTTTTATTTGTTAAACATATGCTTGGGCCTGTAAAAAGGGTTTGTTCTCTGGTTTTCATATATATATAGAGTATTTATTTGTATAATAATTGTAAAAAAAATAAAGGTTTGTACTTCACAGATTGCATTTATCACGGGTTCTTTTTGTAGCGTGACCCCCGTGAAAAACGAGGGTTCACTGTACAAGCACAGTGAAAGATAGTTGTTGCTTAGGCCCTAGTGTGACTTGAGCCTAGTGTGTGGTGATTGGTCAGTAGGTTAGGACACAGGCAGTGGTGAAACGTACGTCTCCTGATCTCTCGCCTGGCTCCTCTGTCTGCTGGGCTCCTGCTGAGGGGAAATGATATCAGCAAATGGCAAACCAATTAACCAATCAGATCCTAACGAGATTACCATCAATCAGATTAACGTATGACCAATCAGACTGAACGATATGAATACCCTCCCGGACATCCCACTAGGATGTATCAGGGATGTTCTGAGAAGGACCAATCGGATTATAGTAAAACAGCAGGAGATAACCTTGATGAAAACGGCATGGAAACTATTTGGTTCTCTTGAGATGAAAGATTAACTGAAGGAATGGCTTCCTGTCTGTGTATACGCATGTGTTTAGAGAGCTGGGGAGCATGATGGTGTGTGCATATGTGTGTATGTCTATGTGTGAATGTGTGTATGGGTGTGTACCTTGGTGCGTCCTTTCCTGATTGGTCTCAGTGGGAGTCAGGTGACCTGAGTACTCGTCTACATCCACCTCTGGAGGGGCAGTGGGCGGGGCTTGTACCGGAGCAGTATCCACATCTTCTGGCTGGAGAGAGAGAGAGAGAGAGAGAGAGAGAGAGAGAGAGAGAGAGAGAGAGAGGGGGAGAGAGAGAAAGAGAGGGAGAGAGAGAGAGAGAGATATAGAGATAGAGGGGGGAGAGAGAGAGAGAGATAGAGAGAGGGGGGGAGAGAGAGAGGAGAGAGAGAGAGAGAGAGAGAGATGGAGATATATAGAGATAGAGAGAGGGGGAGAGGTGAGGAGAGGGGGGAGATGGGACATATTGAGCGGTGGGTGTGTGGTCAGAGCAGCTGGAGGTCTGAGCAGATGATTACAGAGGGGTTAGGGTCACTGTGACTTCCTGACACACAGAGGGAGGGCTGGGAGGATGAAACCCTGGAGACCAGCTAGACACGTGGGCTGAACCACACACACACGCACGGACTCTCTGAAACACACACACACTCTCTCACAAACAAACATACACACAGACTCTCTCACACACACACACACACACACACACACACACACACACACACACACACACACACACACACTCTCTTTCTCTCACACACACATACACACAGACTCTCTGTGGCATTGTACGATATCTATGGTGCTCCCTACCAACAAGGAAGGGGGCGACACACACAGACAGACACAGACACACACACACCCCTCTCCTTACTCACCACACACACACACACACAGACACACACAAGCACACCCCTCTCCTCACTCGCCAGACACACACACACACATAGACACAGACAGACACACACACAAGCACACCCCTCTCCTCACTCACCAGACACACACACAGACACACACAGACACACACACAGACACACCCCTCTCCTCACTCACCAGACACACACACACACACAAACACACCCCTCTCCTCACTCACCAGGTGCGCTTCCTTCCTCTCCTCCTTCATCTTTATCAGTTCCTCCTCCGACTCACGGTCATCCAACACACCGTCCCCACTGGCATCACCAGACGCCTAGAGCGCACACACACACACACACACACACACACACACACACACA
>CM059300.1:3280000-3325000 GCA_030340665.1 Neosalanx taihuensis
AGGCAGCCAGTCCCTGAACCAGTCCTTCAGTCAGATGGTTACTACAGCAGGCAGCCAGTCCCTGAACCAGTCCTTCAGTCAGATGGTTACTACAGCAGGCAGCCAGTCCCTGAACCAGTCCTTCAGTCAGATGGTTACTACAGCAGGCAGCCAGTCCCTGAACCAGTCCTTCAGTCAGATGGTTACTACAGCAGGCAGCCAGTCCCTGAACCAGTCCTTCAGTCAGATGGTTTCTACAGCAGGCAGCCAGTCCCTGAACCAGTCCTTCAGTCAGATGGTTTCTACAGCAGGCAGCCAGTCCCTGAACCAGTCCTTCAGTCAGATGGTTTCTACAGCAGGCAGCCAGTCCCTGAACCAGTCCTTCAGTCAGATGGTTACTACAGCAGGCAGCCAGTCCCTGAACCAGTCCTTCAGTCAGATGGTTTCTACAGCAGGCAGCCAGTCCCTGAACCAGTCCTTCAGTCAGATGGTTTCTACAGCAGGCAGCCAGTCCCTGAACCAGTCCTTCAGTCAGATGGTTTCTACAGCAGGCAGTGGGATTATTCTCTTGTCACTCTAATCCCAGTCATGATCCCAGCAGTAGGAGGAGAGCTGTCAATGGATCAGCACTGCAGGCTACCTGACACACACACACACACACACACACACACACACACACACACACACACACACACACACACAAGCATGAACGCACACTTACACATACATGTTCACACACAAATCATACACACTTGGATAAACATGGACACACACACACACACATGCAGGCTCTGATTGAACAGCAGTTGGGACAGGGGAGTCTTCATCATTGAGAACGTCCACCGTCATGCAACAGAACTGAGTGAGTCAGCTTCTGTTCCCTCCAAAATGTATTCCTCTCCGACTACAGAATGCCAAACATTACCGATACTTCTACACCTCCTCCATCTCCTCCTCCTCCATCTCCTACACCTCCAACTCCTTCACCTCCATCTCCTCCTCCTACACCTCCTCTATCTCCTCCTTTTCCGACTCCCTCTCCTAATCACCTTGCTCCTCCTCCACCTCCTTTTTCATCTCTTTCTCCGACTCCTCCTTACCACTTTACTCCTCCACCTCCTCCTCTTCCTCCACCTCCTCCTCCTCCCCCATGCCAGACTCACCACTCTTCTTCCAGAGTTTGAGGGGTCTTTTCTTAGCCTTAAGCCCCGGCTCAGGCTCTTGGTCCTGGACCGGGACGACAGTAGGCTCCGGGGTGGGCATGTCCTTCTCCATGTACCCTGACCCAGCCTGCTCCAAGACCAGGGTAGGTGTGGGGGCAGGGGTGGTGCTGGGAGGGGGAGAGCGGGTGGTGGTGGTGGCAGGCACCCTCCAGAAGTTCCACCACTGGCCCTGCACCGGAGCCCACAGCAGAGACAGGCCGAGGCACAGGTGCAACAGACCCATCCTTGCGCACACACTCACAGACTGGCAGCAGGCTATAGACACGCACCGAGAGCTACACACACACACACACACACACACACACACACACACACACACACACACACACACACACAACAGTGGAGTCACTCGTTGGCAGGATAAGCCAGCTTTAGTTCTCCCCAGACTGGATCCACTTCTCCCGGGTGCGCGCCCTCTCTTTCTCTCTCTCTCTCTCTTTTGGCTCCCTCGCTCTCTTCTATCACCCACCTGGCCTTGCTCCTCTCTCCTCTCTTTGCTTACTGTCTCTTGCTGTCGCTGTCTCTCTCTCTCTCTCTCTCTGTTCAAGCACACCACTCTCTCACGGAGAAACTCTCTCTCGGATGACTGTGTCTCGGCTACCTCCCTCCCTCTCTCCCTCCTTCCCTCTCTCCCTCCCTCCCTCCCTCCCTCCCTTTCTACCCTCCTCCTTGTCTGCTGTCTCTCTGTAATTACCAACATCGACTCCCCCCCCCCCTCCCTGCCTCCCCCCCCTCCCTGCCTCCAACCCGTGGAAAATTAGGCCTTTACCCAGGCAGTTCTATACATCGTCCTCCCTCCTTCCCTCTCTCCTGTCTATCCTTCCCTCTCTCTTTCCCTGCACAGTGGGAGGTTCGCAAGCCCAACCCTCCCCGATTGGCCAACCCCTTCTTCTTCCCCTCTCTCCTTTACTCACCTTCCCCCCTCCTCTCTCCTTCCTGTCAGGCCACTCCCACCCCCACCCCAGCCCATCCTCGTCTCTCTTTCTTTTCCAAATCTCACCACCCTCCCCTCCTCTCTCTTCAATTCCCTCCCTTCTTTCTCATATCACTCCCTCCTTGTATCAACACCAGCAGGACTGGATCTGACCCCAGACCAGGTCTGAGGGCTGTGCATGGACGTTGAACTGCGAGGACGGTGCTTTCCAGCCTGGTCTCAGGTCAGATCTCAGGTCTCAGTCTGGGGTGTTCAAGTCAGAGGAGTTCTGGACCAGAGGAATGCTGACCACGCACAGCTGTCATTGGCTGAAACAGGTCAGGCTAATCTGGACAACAACCAAAACTGCAGTATGGTGGGAGAAAACTGTATGGCGATCCCAATCGAAAAAAGACTTACTCTGCTAACTTCAATAATAATGTCCACTGCATTGTCAGCAGCAGTGTACTGTATAAGGAAACAAATGAGCCAGAAGAAAATTGATTGGAGGTGGTAGAGGAGTGATCTGATTGGAGGAGGTAGGGGAATGAGCTAACTGGACAAGGAAGGGCAGTGATCTGATTGGAGGAGGTAGGAGGGAACTGAATCAAGGCTTTACTTATCTGTCGGTAAGTAAAGATGAAGGTTAGAGAAGATGAAGGTGACAGAATCAGGGGAGATGAAAGCTGGTCATGGATGCTTGTCATGGTGTGTGTGTGAGAGAGAGTGTGTGTATGTGTGTAAAGCAGGCCACACTGCGGCAGGGCTAAGGGCCAACACAGTACAGCTCAGTGATCACAGAGAGGGGCCCCTGCGGGGACAATGAGAGGACTGTTCCTGCAGTTCAAATCTGATAGGGGATGGGACCTGGAGGGTAGGGCAGGGGGTCCTGGGGCTGGAGGGTAGGGGGTGGTCCTGGGGCTGGAGGGTAGGGGGTGGTCCCAGGGCTTGAGGGTAGGGGGTGGTCCCAGGGCTGGAGGGTAGGGGGTGGGCCCAGGGCTGGAAGGTAGGGGGTGGTCCTGGAGCTGGAGGGTAGGGTGTTGGGCCCAAAACAGGCTCAGAGGTAAGGGGAATTATAGTTCTTGGTGTCTAGGCCCTGGATCATGGATCTGGGTACTGGGTTGAGGGATTCTGAGCCTGGGTCTGGGGATCTGAGAGGTTCTGGGCCCGGGTATTGGGGGCTGAGGGGTTCTGGGCCCGGGTCTGGGGATCTGAGGGGTTCTGGGCCTGGGTCTGGGGGGCTGAGGGGTTCTGGGCCCGGGTCTGGGGGGCTGAGGGGTTCTGGGCCTGGGTCTGGGGGGCTGAGGGGTTCTGGGCCTGGGCGTCTCTCTACATGGATGAGTGTGGACAGGTTGTTCCTGTCAGAGAGCTGTCTAATGGTCCAGATGATAGGCTTAAGTTAAGACTGGGTGAGGAGAGGAAGAACAGCCACTATGTGCCCATCATCATGGTTCATGAGAGGGGGGTCTCACAGGCCCTAACTAATCCCACTCTAATCAGGGGTTCTGTGGGAAAGGGTTAAAGGGCTAGGGGGGGTAGGTAGGGCTTTGGGGTGTGTTTAGGGGCAGATGAGTCTGCGAATAGGGGTATGGGAGCTGGAGGACTGAGGGAAGGGGGCGAAAATGGGGCGATATTAAAAGGGGTTGAAAGCAGGAGGGGATGGGCCCCAGGGCTAGCAGGACCCTGACCCCTGACCTCGCCCCTCACTCCCCAGCTCCATCAACACCAGCCACCACAACATGCAGTAATTGGTTTATTGTCAGGTCCAATCAGCTGTGGGATGTTATGAATTTATTCCCCCAAAATAAAATCTGGTAAATAAGTATACCTCTTGTCATTTTTTATCTCCGTTTTTTAAAATTCCTTTCAACGTCCGACAATAGAACACAGACACACCTTGTTTCCGAGACAAGCAAGGGCATGCCAGGACGAGGAAAGGTTCTTTGGGTACTGTGAAATGGTGGTTTTGTACTGTTCTGTGTAAATGTTCCACAACACCCAAGGCCCGTGGTCCACGGCCCAAGGCCCACGGTACTTCATGCCGGCCCTCTCACTCCCTCTCGTGGGGAAAGACAGAATAGCAACGTGCGGAGCGACGCTCGGTAATAAAACTCTGACAAACTGATCTAAAAAGCAGAAAGGTGAGACCATCAAACCCTCCTCTCCCCCCTTCTCTCACTCGTCCGCGACCCACTCCCCCCCCCCCTCCCACCCTAGCAGCCGACCCCCGTGATGTAATCAGGGGTCCTGGTCCTGGTCCGACCATCGGGGGATTACCGTCCCGTCACGACAGCGAGCGAGAACCAAGCCGACAGAGAGGGGAGGGGGAGGGGGGGGGGGCGGGGGCGACCTGGGGGCCCCACCAATTAGCAGTGCGGCGGGGGGAGGCTCGTCTGGACGAACAACAGCCGTGCCTCGCCGCGTTGAATCATCCTCAGAGCGGATGAGGAGCCCGGCTCGTCATTCCTGGACCCCGCTGACGCGGCGGCCCTGACATCAAAACTGATCTGAGTCTGGAGGTCTGATTCAGCCAGACACCCAAGACCACCACACCGCCCAGACACCCAGACCCAGACACACAGAGCCAGACACCCAGACCCAGACACACAGAGCCAGACACACAGACCCAGACACACAGACCCAGACACACAGAGCCAGACACACAGACCCAGACACACAGAGCCAGACACACAGACCCAGACACACAGACCCAGACACACAGACCCAGACACACAGAGCCAGACACACAGACCCAGACACACAGAGCCAGACACACAGACCCAGACACACAGACCCAGACACACAGACCCAGACACACAGACCCAGACACACAGACCCAGACACACAGAGCCAGACACACAGACCCAGACACACAGAGCCAGACACACAGAGCCAGACACACAGACCCAGACACACAGAGCCAGACACCCAGACCCAGACACACAGAGCCAGACACACAGAGCCAGACACACAGACCCAGACACACAGACCCAGACAAACAGAGCCAGACACACAGACCCAGACACACAGACCCAGACAAACAGAGCCAGACACACAGACCCAGACACACAGAGCCAGACACACAGAGCCAGACACACAGACCCAGACACACAGACCCAGACAAACAGAGCCAGACACACAGACCCAGACACACAGACCCAGACACACAGAGAGGCTCCCCTTCCGGACAGAACATCCTGTCCTGGGGTAGATCTGAGCTAGGAGAGGCTGCTTAGGGTGGATCTGTTTCCGGAAGTGTATATTCGTTTTTTTTCCCGCTTCGCTCTGCATGAATGAGCCCAGCGGACGGAAGTTGCGGAGACTTCAAGGAAAGTCGTTCCTCAACAGCTGTGTTACAAGCTGCTAATGAGTTTAAAGTTAAAACTTGTCAAACAGACATGAAAACATGGTTTTGAGTTTGCGTCGCAGGCCTGCCCCGGACTCGACTGGGCGGTGATGTCATCCGTCCAGCCGTTTACTCGCCCTGCCGACTGACACGTCTCTCGACCAATCGCTTTGCAGAAAGGGGAGGGGGGAGGGTCCGATGTGAGATACTGCACAGAGGTGAACTGTTCTCTACACTGGGCCGAGTAATAATATATCATTCCACTTGAATCTCTCCATCCACACACACCCATGTACCCACACACACACACATACCAACCCACCCACACACACACACACTCTGCCAACCTGTTACCTGAATGCCGGCTCTGTTGCGTGTGTGTTTTCTTACGCCGCAGCCCCCCCCCCCCCCCCCCCTCTCCCGCTACGCTAACGCTGCGTCGCTAGGTCAGACTGCAGGTCCATGTTCTCAACAGGAAATGTTTGACCTGATTTCTTTGGAAGCAGGAAGACCAAATCCTTTTTAGTTTCGTCTCGTCTGCAGTAACAGTCTTTTACTGAAGACTGAAGGGGACGAAATCTGAACGGATCACATGAAGGCTGCAAGTCTAACAAGGAATGTTTCCCACAAGGTTTTTTTAATGAAGCGGAAATGCGGGAAATCAATTGAATGCTATCAGACCTGATGTGTGTGTGAGGCAGTTTGATAGAGGAAATGTTACAGTACAGCTACTGTTGATGGAAGAGATGCTGGCTGAGTCCACTGCTGGGACTGAGAAACACTGAGACAAGGCCACTGTGAGAGGCCAGGCCAGACCAGACCAGACCAGACCAGATCAGACCAGATCAGATCAACTCAGACCAGATCAAACCAGACCAGACCAGACCAGATCAGATCAACTCAGACCAGATCAAACCAGACCAGACCAGACCAGATCAGACCAGACCAGATCAGATCAGACCAGATCAGACCAGATCAAATCAGACCAGATCAGATCAGGACAGACTAGGCCAGATCAGACCAGACCAGACCAGACCAGATCAGACCAGATCAAATCAGACCAGATCAGGACAGACTAGGCCAGGTCAGACCAGACCAGACCAGATCAGATCAACTCAGACCAGATCAGATCAGGACAGACTAGGCCAGGTCAGGCCAGACCAGAAAAGACCAGGCCAGGTGAGTACAGTGACAGCCAGGCCAGGCTAGCTGCCTGTTTCTTAGAGTGATGGAGAAATGGGGATGACCCCGCCCCCTACCCGCTCCCTCCCCGCCCCCTCCCCCTCCCCGCCCCCTACCCGCTCCCTCCCCGCCCCCTACCCGCTCCCTGCCCGCCCCCTCCCTGCTCCCTCCCCGCCCCCTCCCTGCCCCCTCCCTGCTCCCTCCCCGCCCCCTCCCTGCTCCCTCCCTGCTCCCTCCCCCCCCCCCTCCCTGCCCCCTCCCTGCTCCCTCCCCGCCCCCTCCCTGCTCCCTCCCCGCCCCCTCCCTGCTCCCTCCCCGCCCCCGCCCCCTCCCTGCTCCCTCCCCGCCCCCTCCCTGCTCCCTCCCCGCCCCCGCCCCCTCCCTGCTCCCTCCCTGCTCCCTCCCTGCCCCCTCCTCCTGAGGCCAGGTGAGGCCAACAGAATGCCAAGAATGAGTCTGATGGAGATGAAGTTACAGCTTATCTTACCACACACACACACATATCCCATACACAGACACACACACACACGGTTCCCCTTGGAATCCACTAGTTTCAATAGTACACATCTATATTGTGGGGTGTAGTGGGTGAAATGTAATGTAAAATCAGAAGTCAAAAGGGAAGCGAAGTGAGTTCACTCTGCTTATCTAAATCACATCACAGACTTAACTGCTCTTTAACAAAGAGCTAACAGGAGAGAGAGAGGGGGGGAGAGAGTTAGAGAGAGAGAGTTAGAGAGAGTTAGACAGAGAGAGGGAGAGAGAGAGAGAGAGAGAGAGAGAGAGAGAGAGTTAGAGTTAGAGTTAGAGTTAGAGTTAGAGAGAGAGACAAAGGAGGGACGAGAGAGCAAGAGAGAGAGTGAGAGAGAGAATCTGCAGCTTCCTGCCTGGTCGATCCAGCCCACCCTGTTAGAGGGTCATCACGACAAGTCACATGGGGAACATGAGAGCTGTGCAGACACCCTGCCTGGACACCCCCTGACTGCAGACCTCCTGCCTGCAGACCCCCTGCCTGCAGACCCCCTGCCTGCAGACCCCCTGCCTGCAACACCCTGCCTGCAGACACACTGCCTGCAGACCTCCTGCCTGCAGACACCCTGACTGCAGACCCCCTGCCTGCAGACACACTGCCTGCAGACCCCCTGCCTGCAGACCCCCTGCCTGCAGACCCCCTGCCTGCAACACCCTGCCTGCAGACCCCCTGCCTGCAGACCCCCTGCCTGCAGACACCCTGCCTGCAGACACACTGCCTGCAGACACACTGCCTGCAGACACCCTGCCTGCAGACTCCCTGCCTCCCGGCCCAGTGTAGTATGGGGCTTTATACAGTGTTGGGCAGTAACGTCACTACAAGTAGCGGCGTTACTAGTTTAACTACATTTCTCAGTAGCGTGGTGGTAGCGTCGCTGTTTTCTGAATCAAATAGCTTTTAAGTAGCTTAGCTATTTTATTAACCAAGTAGTGCGGTAGCGTCCACATAAGCTACATTTTTACAAACATCTCTGAAACTCAGCGCAGCGGAGCTTTCTGCTGCGGTCTGAAGTAAAAGGAGGAGTCAGTGACGCTACCGCCATACAAGGCCATGTAGGTGGAGCTGACAGAAACACTTCTGTATGACGGTAACATCACTGACCAATCCTTGGGCTGGCTACGTCTCTGATGCAGGGGAATACGGACAAGCTAGCTTGCTTGAGTGAGTTACGTTACTTGGTGGAAAGATGGCAGAGGGTGAGGAGGACGTTGAGTTAGTTGCACATTGTCTTTAATGGTATAGTTCAAAATAAACATAATAGAGCAGTTTAGAGCAGATTTTTGTGTTCTGGTTTTGGAGCAGTGAGAGCGCAGTTTAATAATTGTTTAATAAACAATTGAATGTAACATTTTTGCCTACTTATTTGTCTGATTGACAGTTTTATTGAGCACTGAGATAGCTTTGTCTTGGGATGAAGTTGTTCCAATAAAAAGTTGTTCCATAAAAAAATAGCTTCGATGTAGTTAAACTACTTTTGCCATGTTGCTGTAGCTTAGCTTGCTACATTTCTCAGGGGGGTAGCTTCGGTGTAGTGAAGCTACATTTCATGCAGAGTAACTGGTAGCTTAGCTCACTACACTTTCCAAGTAGCTTGCCCAACACTGGCTTTATAATAGCATTAGTAAAGGGAAGCATGAAAAGACATGTTTAGGGTATCAGAGCTCGTGCACAGTACCAAGTAAACAACCAATAGTTGAGCAGAGTTCCTGGACTTGACATGGCCATTTCATTGGTCGTGCATTCCCCCCGATGTATGGAAGATAAGACTCTGAGAGAGGGGGAGCTGGGATGGAAGGAGTCGCAGGGATGGAGCTGCTTTCCTTTGGTGTCTCTACCTTCCTCTCTGTCCCTTTCTCCCCCAGCACCCCTCACCTGCCCCCCCCATCTCACCTCCTCCTCTCCCTCTCCCCTGGCACGCTCACCAGCCCACCCTCCTCTCACCTCCTCCTCTCCCTCTCCCCTGGCACGCTCACCAGCCCACCCTCCTCTCGCCTCCTCCTCTCCCTCTCCCCTGGCACCCTCACCAGCCCCCCTCCTCCACCCCCTCTCCCCCTTCCCCTCACCCTTTTCATGCCCAAAGCTCTGTCTCCTTTCAACCTCTGTCCTCCTCAATACTACCCCCCCCAATACTACACCCCCCCCAGCACACAAACACACACCTCGGCAATACAGGAGGTTTACTAGCTACACATTCCAGACTGATGTGTTTGCACAGCTGGAGCTTTCTGTCTGTCCATCTTTCAAGCACACGTCGCTCCGAACGTTTAACGCGTCGCTCCGAACCTTTAACGCATCGCTCCGAACCTTTAACGCGTCGCTCCGAACCTTTAACGCATCGCTCCGAACCTTTAACGCATCGCTCCGAACCTTTAACGCGTCGCTCCCAACCTTTAACGCGTCGCTCCGAACCTTTAACGCGTCGCTCCGAACCTTTAACGCATCGCTCCGAACCTTTAACGCATCGCTCCGAACCTTTAACGCGTCGCTCCGAACCTTTAACGCGTCGCTCCGAACCTTTAACGCATCGCTCCGAACCTTTAACGCATCGCTCCGAACCTTTAACGCGTCGCTCCCAACCTTTAACGCGTCGCTCCGAACCTTTAACGCGTCGCTCCGAACCTTTAACGCATCGCTCCGAACCTTTAACGCATCGCTCCGAACCTTTAACGCGTCGCTCCCAACCTTTAACGCGTCGCTCCGAACCTTTAACGCGTCGCTCCGAACCTTTAACGCATCGCTCCGAACCTTTAACGCATCGCTCCGAACCTTTAACGCATCGCTCCGAACCTTTAACGCGTCGCTCCCAACCTTTAACGCGTCGCTCCGAACCTTTAACGCGTCGCTCCGAACCTTTAACGCATCGCTCCGAACCTTTAACGCATCGCTCCGAACCTTTAACGCGTCGCTCCCAACCTTTAACGCGTCGCTCCGAACCTTTAACGCGTCGCTCCGAACCTTTAACGCATCGCTCCGAACCTTTAACGCATCGCTCCGAACCTTTAACGCGTCGCTCCGAACCTTTAACGCGTCGCTCCGAACCTTTAACGCATCGCTCCGAACCTTTAACGCATCGCTCCGAACCTTTAACGCGTCGCTCCCAACCTTTAACGCGTCGCTCCGAACCTTTAACGCGTCGCTCCGAACCTTTAACGCATCGCTCCGAACCTTTAACGCATCGCTCCGAACCTTTAACGCGTCGCTCCGAACCTTTAACGCGTCGCTCCGAACCTTTAACGAGTCGCTCCCAACCTTTAACGCGTCGCTCCG
Source organism: Neosalanx taihuensis (assembly GCA_030340665.1). NCBI lineage: Eukaryota > Metazoa > Chordata > Actinopteri > Osmeriformes > Salangidae > Neosalanx > Neosalanx taihuensis. Next base: position 3,290,443 of record CM059300.1, read on the forward strand.
AACCTTTAACGCGTCGCTCCCAACCTTTAACGCATCGCTCCCAACCTTTAACGCATCGCTCCCAACCTTTAACGCATCGCTCCGAACCTTTAACGCGTCGCTCCGAACCTTTAACGCGTCGCTCCGAACCTTTAACGCGTCGCTCCGAACCTTTAACGCGTCGCTCCGAACCTTTAACGCTTAACGCATCGCCCCGAACCTTTAACGCATCGCTCCGAACCTTTAACGCATCGCTCCGAACCTTTAACGCGTCGCTCCGAACCTTTAACGCGTCGCTCCGAACCTTTAACGCTTAACGCATCGCCCCGAACCTTTAACGCATCGCTCCGAACCTTTAACGCGTCGCTCCGAACCTTTAACGCGTCGCTCCGAACCTTTAACGCGTCGCTCCGAACCTTTAACGCGTCGCTCCGAACCTTTAACGCGTCGCTCCGAACCTTTAACGCTTAACGCATCGCCCCGAACCTTTAACGCATCGCTCCGAACCTTTAACGCATCGCTCCGAACCTTTAACGCGTCGCTCCGAACCTTTAACGCGTCGCTCCCAACCTTTAACGCGTCGCTCCGAACCTTTAACGCGTCGCTCCGAACCTTTAACGCGTCGCTCCGAACCTTTAACGCGTCGCTCCCAACCTTTAACGCGTCGCTCCGAACCTTTAACGCGTCGCTCCCAACCTTTAACGCGTCGCTCCGAACCTTTAACGCGTCGCTCCGAACCTTTAACGCATCGCTCCCAACCTTTAACGCGTCGCTCCCAACCTTTAACGCATCGCTCCCAACCTTTAACGCATCGCTCCGAACCTTTAACGCGTCGCTCCGAACCTTTAACGCGTCGCTCCCAACCTTTAACGCGTCGCTCCGAACCTTTAACGCGTCGCTCCGAACCTTTAACGCTTAACGCATCGCCCCGAACCTTTAACGCATCGCTCCGAACCTTTAACGCGTCGCTCCGAACCTTTAACGCGTCGCTCCGAACCTTTAACGCGTCGCTCCGAACCTTTAACGCGTCGCTCCGAACCTTTAACGCGTCGCTCCGAACCTTTAACGCTTAACGCATCGCCCCGAACCTTTAACGCATCGCTCCGAACCTTTAACGCATCGCTCCGAACCTTTAACGCGTCGCTCCGAACCTTTAACGCGTCGCTCCCAACCTTTAACGCGTCGCTCCGAACCTTTAACGCGTCGCTCCGAACCTTTAACGCGTCGCTCCGAACCTTTAACGCGTCGCTCCCAACCTTTAACGCGTCGCTCCCAACCTTTAACGCGTCGCTCCCAACCTTTAACGCGTCGCTCCCAACCTTTAACGCGTCGCTCCCAACCTTTAACGCGTCGCTCCCAACCTTTAACGCGTCGCTCCCAACCTTTAACGCGTCGCTCCCAACCTTTAACGCGTCGCTCCGAACCTTTAACGCGTCGCTCCGAACCTTTAACGCGTCGCTCCGAACCTTTAACGCGTCGCTCCGAACCTTTAACGCGTCGCTCCGAACCTTTAACGCGTCGCTCCGAACCTTTAACGCTTAACGCATCGCCCCGAACCTTTAACGCATCGCTCCGAACCTTTAACGCGTCGCTCCGAACCTTTAACGCGTCGCTCCCAACCTTTAACGCGTCGCTCCCAACCTTTAACGCGTCGCTCCGAACCTTTAACGCATCGCTCCCAACCTTTAACGCATCGCTCCCAACCTTTAACGCGTCGCTCCGAACCTTTAACGCATCGCTCCCAACCTTTAACGCGTCGCTCCCAACCTTTAACGCTTAACGCATCGCCCCGAACCTTTAACGCGTCGCTCCCAACCTTTAACGCGTCGCTCCGAACCTTTAACGCATCGCTCCGAACCTTTAACGCGTCGCTCCGAACCTTTAACGCGTCGCTCCGAACCTTTATCGCTCGGGCTCAAAAATCGGAGGGTTGTCTCTGCATCCTTCCCTACATCCTTTGTCCTTCCTCCTTGTTTCCTCTCACTTTCCCTCCTTCCTCTCACCTCGCTGCATCCCTCCTGCATACAATTCACACAAACGTTGCCAAACAAAACATCCCTCCTCCTCCACCTACCCCCTCCACCCCACATTGCATCACTGAGGGGCAGATGGTTCAGGCCGAGCCCTGTAGCCCCAGGCTGGCCAGATTAAAACCTCCCCATTAGGCAGCAATAACAGCCTGAGCTGTGTGTAAACAGCTCAGCCCCCCAGGGCCCTGGCATTACAGCAACCCCATCATTAACCAAAGGCAGAGCTGAGAGAGGCTGAGCAGGGGCCCGGGATAAGTCCACACCTGGGGCCACAGAGAAGCCCGTTTACACCCCTGCTCATCACCGGGTCCCTGGGGGTCGCAGTGGTCACGGGGGGGGGGGGGGGGGGGGGGGGGGGGGTCAGAGGTTACTGTTTCCGCTGTTGCCAGGCGGGGTACACCACATTCCATCAGAGAGAATCTCAGGTGAAGGATGTTCTTGCTGGAGCCATCCCATAATGACCGGTGTTCGTAGTGAAGGTGACCTCGGCTGAGAATCAGTCCTAATGATAAGTCAGTGCTGCACTGCATGTACTGGACAGTTACAGCAGAGAACAGTGCCTCGGCAGAACCCTGGTCCTGTGCGTGAAGGGACTCAGGGTTCTGGCTCAGGACGGCCAGTCAGGGTGGTGGTGGTGGAGTGATGGGGAGGTGGTGGAGGTGGTGGAGTGATGGGGAGGTGGCGGAGGTGGGGGGGTGATGGTGGAGGTGTTCGACCCCTGTCTGTCCAATTAGTGGTACTGGCACGCTGGGCAGAGCAGTGGGAAAGCTTTGTGTGGCCCGTTAAGAGTGCCACTCTGGGGGATTGGGCCAGACAGACTGGGGTGGGGGTGATGGTGAGGGGGATGGATGGGGGAATGGTCCTTAATAGAGATCAGTTAGAAGGACAAGGATGGGAAAAACAAGCTTGGACACACACACACACACACAGTGAACAAGGAGGGACTGCACAAGGAAATCAGTCAGATTTTTGGGCTGAGACTAAGAGTTCTCTCCGAAGCGGCGAGTTCTCTGAGGTCAAATGGAGTGCGAGTCAGGTGAGGTCAGTTACCGTCCAGTTGACCTCTGACCTTTCGACATGCGGAACTGTCTCTGTTGTATCTCCGACCGCTTATCTGTTCTTAACTGACTCTGCCTCATCTTGACCTGGACTCGACCTTGTTCCCTATGTGAACCCACACCAGAGAACCCCAAGCATGCGCTGAGGTCATCGTCCTGCCGACAGACTGGTAACACTGGTAACCAATAGGAGAAGAGGAGCGCTGACAAGAAGCACCAGGATTTGATGAACACCTCAACCTTACGAGCTGCTAACATTCAGCACCTGCGGAAGATTTACAGCGAAGATTCACTCAGGTCAAGATAGAGAGAGAGAGAGAGAGAGAGAGAGAGAGAGAGAGAGAGAGAGAGAGAGAGAGACAGACAGACAGACAGAAAGACAGAGAGACAGACAGAGAGAGAGAGAGAGAGACAGACAGAGAGACAGACAGAGAGACAGAGAGAGAGAGAGAGAGAGAGAGAGAGAGAGAGAGAGAGTGATAGAACGAGAAAGACCTTCAGCAGACACACACACAAATAACAACCTTGGCGTCCATTCTGACTCCACCTTTTCAACAAGTGCTCTACAAACACAAAAACCATTTTCACCAGACTGCCACCTTCCAACGTCCTTCGTGACCTCATGGAACAGGGATAGTTTAACCGACAACTCCTGAGAAAACATCCCACAGTAAGGGAAATGTTAGGCACACGTTCCACAATCGGAACATTTTCCTTTCACAAGTCAAGTCTAATTGTTCCATTACAGCTCCAAGCAACACCAAAGCTTAGGAGGTACAGTTGGCCTTTGTTCAATACTCTGTCTCTGGCCCCGATCTTACAGTTACCTGAATGGTACGTTACTGGGCCTGCTTCCAGAAAAGGAGCAGGAACATTTTTAGGGACCCCCAGAATGAGGTTGATGTGATGGATTGTGGAAGACGTTTCATCTGCTTCTAGGACCACCTCCCACCGGTGTCTCGCCCCGGGCCAAACATGGCCTTCTTTGTGGAGGAGCTCGACCATGGAGGAATATGGGGCGAAGTTCAGAGGGCTGACATGAGCTCCTGGGTGGTTCTCTAAGATGAGGAGAGACTGCTCCAGTCCTGCTCTATCTCCATGCAGACAGAGGGAGGGCAGCAGGGGCAAAACAAACAACTTGGTCACTCCTTTTTGTCCTCAGGAAGGGACAGTCACAGCCAGCGCTGTCAGCAGGGGGGCCTGGAGGCACCGGGAGGAGGGCATTCAAGGATTAGCATCTGAATCAGACCCACCAGTTGACACCCAGGTGCTGCATCGGCCCCCCTCCGCTCTGGACCCCCCCCCCCCCCTCCACCACTGCTGAGTCTAACCACCCCCCCCCCCCCCCCCCCTGCCTGGTCCCAGAGAGTGGGGGAAGGAGGGTCTTGACCAGATAACACACGCCACAACAAAAAACATCCTGTAGCAGAGTGGCATTACCACAACTGTGTCAAGAGCAGTGGCTGCAGTAAGTGTGGTGGGGGCTGGGGGCTGGGGGCTGGAAGGCTGGGGACTGGGGGCTGGAAGGCTGGGGGCTGGGGGCTGGAAGGCTGGGGGCTGGGGGCTGGAAGGCTGGGGGCTGGGGGCTGGAAGGCTGGGGGCTGGGGGCTGGGGTTGGTCGTGGATTCGGAGGCGTCCAAATCCAGATCCAGTGTTTTCCAGTGGGTTCAGGCTGGTTTCCTGGTCGCACATCCCCGTGACCTTAGCGACCCTACAGTAGTAAGGAGTCGTAGTGGCGAGGAGAACGCTCGCATCACACACACGTTCCAGCAGAACATCAGCAGCCCTCCCTGGACATTCCAGTCCGTTAAGGAGCCACTTAAGAACCCTTCGGTAAATTCAATCTTGCAATTTCTGCAAATTTCGAACTCTATTTCCAAATTCTGTGTCACATGAGCTTCAAAGAGCCTGGAAGAGGTCCGCCTTCAGCAGTCACATACTTCTTCATCCTGCAATTTCCCCACTGCAGGACAACTAAAGGATTATCTTATCTCATCCATCTCCACTCTGGAGCTCAGAATAACCATCTAAAACGGTCAAAGACAAAAGGGCTAAAGTGCTCTTGCACATATAGCCTGTAGCCTACTTAGCTAACCCCACTGGCTAGATAGGAGGGTTTATCCCCCCCCCCCCATCATTTTGCAATTTTATGTAAAATGTTGCAATTTAACAAATCCCATAAAATATTTATACTAACTAATGAACAGTGTTTTCATTCATGGAATGCTTCTCTGAGTCAATGCATGTTTTCATTTCAAGGGAAAAATCCCAGCTACCTTTGAGACCACAAGTTGACTTAATGTGAGACAAAGTTTGCAACATTTTCCTGACATGATGCACACAAAGCAGAAACACATTTTTCATTTTCCAACCACTCCTTTAAATGAACAGAGTCATATAAGTCATATGCACGAAAGTGTGTATTTAAATATCTTACCCTCAATGACCTCGACACTGGAACAGTGATAGAGCAGCAGCAGATGCCAAGCCAGACACCACCTGGAGAAAGGTAACACATCAGAAGGCGATATTGGTGCAGCTTTGAGGAAACGAACCTGCGCCTAAAGTTGAAAACCTACCGAATATTCATCTTCAGCATCAATACAGAAAAAAATCGGAGCATCCAAAACGGGTCGGTGTCTAAGACATGTGTTTAAATTTCCAAGTAGAAAAACGCTCCCCCTTCGCTCGCTCTCCCTGCTGACTGCGCTCACTCTCTCTCTTTCTGTCTGTCTCTGTCTCTCACCCCCTCTCTCCCCTCTCTCCCTGTATGTCTCTCTCTCTCTCCCTCTCTCTCCTTCTCTCTCTCTCTCTCTCCCTCTCCCTCTCTCTCTCTCTCTCTCTCTCTCTCTCTCTCTCTCTCTCTCTCTCTCTCTCTCTACCTCTCTCTCCTCAGAGTACCAATCGAACAAAGACTGTCTTAGTTCACCGACTGATTCACTGGCCCACGGACACGGAAATCTGACTCCTTCAAATCCCCTCACTCAGTAAACTACTGTCTTCACATTTGAACCACTGCAGGGGAAGGCCTACACTGTAGATTAACGAGTGTGGAATCCGTTTGCATAACGGAAACAGTTGCATTTCATGTCATTTCATGTCATTTTGCTTATTTCGCCTACATCGTCTGGATGGTTCAGGGTTGGTCCCCTCAAAGTCCTACCGAGCCAGGAATCTGTGACCAAAATCAACCAGAGTTTTTATTTCGATTTTTTCCCGTTAAAAATTAAGATTTAAACTTGGCCCAAATGACATTTGTTTAAACGGCATCTAAGGCTGTTGTAATAATAATCGTTCACTCAAAAACGTATTCTCTCAATTCAAGTCCTTTAATCAATCAGCCAGATTTCTGCAGCACATAAAACTTCCTGACAAACCCACAACACCAAACATAAAGAGACAAACACACAGAACACTTTAAACACTGTGGAACTTCACATGTTTGACAAAACTCTGGTGTTGTGAAGACTTCTATTTCTGTTGTGTTAGAAAGATATAGACATAAAAAACATTCAGGTTTTTTTAGCACATGACCTATATCTGCTAAAACAACAAATGAAATCACAGTGATGGATCACAGCAGAGATTTTCATTCATTTTCATTTAGCTTTTATCCAAAGCCAGATTTGTCCATGTTGAATCCTAACCTTTTTATACCAGAGGCAAAGCGGTGTGCCCCCCCAAATGGCATGTGAAATAATATAATATAATAGATAATAGACTATTTGTGTAACCCTGAATAGGACAAAAGCTGTGAATGGTCTCTGAAGTGTTTTGTTAAAACGGCCAGGTTTAAATGTTAACAACCTGTCATTAGTGGAAGTTGGAATGATAATAGTTTTGTGGGAAAAATAGCCACTCTCTCCTTGAAGCTCCACCTGGAGAGAGTGGACAGCCAGACTGTTCCTCTATCCTCGCTCAGGCTCACACACTGACCATAGGGAATGTGTGTGTGTCAATGTGTGTGTTGAGTGGGGGGGTTGGGGGGTGGGGGGGAGGTTTCAGAAGTGCTTCACCAAGTGAAGATATACTGTATATTGCAGGGCCCTGGACACTTTAGCACACAACACCTTCAAAAACGTACTACTGTGATCTTGCCCCACTGTTTGCACTACTGTGCATACACCCCCCCCCCCCACTATATATACCCATCCTTCTTTGCACTAACTCATTATAGTTATATCCCCCCCCCCACACACACACACACCTGTACCAGCTAGTGCCCACTTTCCACTTTGTACTTTTTATTTTTTATTATTATGTCACATATATGTTCTATGTTTGCTCTTCTCTGCCACAGTGAATTCTATGTTTGTAAATCTTGCATAGCGATGAAACCTGATTCTGATTCAGTTACCCTCCTTTCTTGACAACTCATCCTCCCTCCGTCCGTCCTTCCCTTCGTCTATACTTCTCTGAGTGTTATGTGCTGGAACCCTGACCATGTGACCATGCGACCATGCGACCATGCGACCATGCGATCATGTGAGCATGCGACCATGTGACCATGTGAGAACGCCATGCGAGGCTCCAGCACCTGTCTCTTAACCACCATGCTCCTGCTCAAGATGAATGGAGACAGATGGACAGAGGTGGATCTGCCCTGTGGCTGCTCTCTGGACTGTGTCTGGACACGCCTCGGTCGCTCTCGCTCTCTCACACACACACACTTACGCAGACACACGCACACACGCGCACACACACCCAGACACACACCAACAACAACCCCCCCCCACACACACACACACAACCACACACACTAACACACCCCCACTCACACACACTAACACCCCCCCTCCCCTCACTCACACACACACATACAGGAACAGACAGTTGTGAACCCCAGGCCACAGAGCTTAGGGCCTAACCTTAGGCTAATGAGACCCTTCAGCGAACAAGAGGTGAGGCTGCAGGGTCAGGCGTCACATGACCTCTGTTCATGTGTGTGGAAGCGTGTTCGCGTGAGCATGTCTGAGTGTCACAGAGACCCACCCTATTCATTTTAGATGCACTCCATTTAGAATGAGAGGCAAATCAAGACTAATGCTCCTGTAAACAAGTTAAAGGTGATTGAGTTGGACCACTGACTGGTCAAAGACCTTCTGAGGAGAAAGAGGTGACAGTATTCGTGTCTTCTCCATGTCATATCCTGTAACATGTCACCTGAGGTACTTCAGAGAACTGATGTCAGGATACCTGACTACGACTCCTACTTCAAACCTTTTCAAAAGGAAAATGTCCAGCTGTCAGAATTAAACAAGGGTCTTACAGTCACTAAACACATTTCTTCATCCAAGGAGCAACCCGCATTTCGTTCGGGGAGTTTCGATCAGGGCCTCGGTAAATGGGTGGAAAGGCAAGTGAAGTGTGGATTAACATTTGACTAATCCAGTTCTGATCTAACTGTATTAGTGGCGAGGAATCAGACTTGACGGTCTGTCCTGTCAGAGATGTGAGCTCATGCTGTGTATTCTCTTGTGTTTACAGTTTGTTGAGTGATTGCTCGGGTAACCGGAGTAATTATTTGAGTGTGTGTGTGCGGTGTGTGTGTCTCTGACACAACTCCCAACCCAACAACATAATCTTGATTAGATCATCTTATTTTATCGAAGTACTGGGAACGCATAGACAGTTATGAAAGATTGTTTTGGAACCACAGATCTTAATTCAGCACGGTGGGACCGTGAGTCTGGGGGGAAGGTCCCTTCCTCTGAGCTGGGAAGCTGGAGGAGTGTGAGCCTAGCAGGGGGTTTATTCCTGCTGGGTACAGTCCTACTACCCAGACCTGTCTCCTGGAAGGCTAAATCAGGGCTTGGTTCTGGTTCCCACGCCCTCATCGCACTAGGGAACATGAAAGCAACAAGCAAGAGAGTTAAATTAGTTTGCTTGGTCCTGTTAGAGAGGCCATCAAGTACAGCCACATTGTTTTACTGTAGAGGGTAACAGGGTTTGTTTGAGCTCAGGGTAAACATCGTTTTAACAATGAAAACCCGTAAATGTAGCATGTGTGCCGGTTTACGTTGCTCTTCTCTCTGCACTGCATCTGGAATCTAAGTCCTGCTGTTCAAGACAGCGACGTTAACTGTACAAGTCACAAACGGCAGTTAAAAAAAAAGTAAAAAAAAAAAAAAAACGGAAGTGTTTCGTGATTACAACTGATTCATGAAAGGGAGATGAGGGGAATCAACTTCTCTCTGGAAGTCACGAAAATCCGGTGTCACGTCTTCCTGTGTTACCAACCCCTCAAGCTGATCACAGGGAGAGGGAGGAACAGGGAGGTAGAGGGAGGCATGGGGAGGAAGAGCGTGGTGGCAACATTTGGATGGAGAGGATAACCCAACCCTACAACATTGTTAACGATCGTAAACTGGGAGCAGACACAGCTCTCTCCCTCTCCCTCCTCCTGTCTAGTCAGCCCAGCAGTGTCTCTGGGAGCAGACACAGCTCTCTCCCTCCTCCTGTCTAGTCAGCTCAGCGGTGTCTCTGGGAGCAGACACAGCTCTCTCCCTCTCCCTCCTCCTGTCTAGTCAGCCCAGCAGTGTCTCTGGGAGCAGACACAGCTCTCTCCCTCTCCCTCCTCCTGTCTAGTCAGCTCAGCAGTGTCTCTGGGAGCAGACACAGCTCTCTCCCTCTCCCTCCTCCTGTCTAGTCAGCTCAGCAGTGTCTCTGGGAGCAGACACAGCTCTCTCCCTCTCCCTCCTCCTGTCTAGTCAGCCCAGCGGTGTCTCCGGGAGCAGACACAGCTCTCTCCCTCTCCCTCCTCCTGTCTAGTCAGCTCAGCAGTGTCTCTGGGAGCAGACACAGCTCTCTCCCTCTCCCTCCTTTCATCTAGTCAGCTCAGCAGTGTCTCTGGGAGCAGACACAGCTCTCTCCCTCTCTCTCCTCTCATCTAGTCAGCCCAGCGGTGTCTCTGGGAGCAGACACAGCTCTCTCCCTCTCTCTCCTCTCATCTAGTCAGCCCAGCAGTGTCTCTAGGAGCAGGCACAGCTCTCTCCCTCTCTCTACTCTCATCTAGTCAGCCCAGCAGTGTCTCTGGGAGCAGACACAGCTCTCTCCCTCTCCCTCCTCCCGTCTAGTCAGCCCAGCAGTGTCTCTGGGAGCAGACACAGCTCTCTCCCTCCTCCTGTCTAGTCAGCCCAGCAGTGTCTCTGGGAGCAGACACAGCTCTCTCCCTCTCCCTCCTCCTGTCTAGTCAGCCCAGCAGTGTCTCTGGGAGCAGACACAGCTCTCTCCCTCTCTCTCCTCCTGTCTAGTCAGCCCAGCAGTGTCTCTGGGAGCAGACACAGCTCTCTCCCTCTCCCTCCTCCTGTCTAGTCAGCCCAGCAGTGTCTCTGGGAGCAGACACAGCTCTCTCCCTCTCCCTCCTCCTGTCTAGTCAGCCCAGCAGTGTCTCTGGGAGCAGACACAGCTCTCTCCCTCTCCCTCCTCCTGTCTAGTCAGCCCAGCGGTGTCTCTGGGAGCAGACACAGCTCTCTCCCTCTCTCTCCTCTCATCTAGTCAGCCCAGCGGTGTCTCTGGGAGCAGACACAGCTCTCTCCCTCTCTCTCCTCTCATCTAGTCAGCCCAGCAGTGTCTCTGGGAGCAGACACAGCTCTCTCCCTCCTCCTGTCTAGTCAGCCCAGCAGTGTCTCTGGGAGCAGACACAGCTCTCTCCCTCTCCCTCCTCCTGTCTAGTCAGCCCAGCAGTGTCTCTGGGAGCAGACACAGCTCTCTCCCTCCTCCTGTCTAGTCAGCTCAGCAGTGTCTCTGGGAGCAGACACAGCTCTCTCCCTCTCCCTCCTCCTGTCTAGTCAGCCCAGCGGTGTCTCTGGGAGCAGACACAGCTCTCTCCCTCTCCCTCCTCCTGTCTAGTCAGCCCAGCGGTGTCTCTGGGAGCAGACACAGCTCTCTCCCTCTCCCTCCTCCTGTCTAGTCAGCCCAGCGGTGTCTCTGGGAGCAGACACAGCTCTCTCCCTCTCTCTCCTCTCATCTAGTCAGCCCAGCAGTGTCTCTGGGAGCAGACACAGCTCTCTCCCTCTCTCTACTCTCATCTAGTCAGCCCAGCAGTGTCTCTGGGAGCAGACACAGCTCTCTCCCTCTCCCTCCTCCCGTCTAGTCAGCCCAGCAGTGTCTCTGGGAGCAGACACAGCTCTCTCCCTCTCCCTCCTCCTGTCTAGTCAGCCCAGCAGTGTCTCTGGGAGCAGACACAGCTCTCTCCCTCCTCCTGTCTAGTCAGCCCAGCAGTGTCTCTGGGAGCAGACACAGCTCTCTCCCTCTCCCTCCTCCTGTCTAGTCAGCCCAGCAGTGTCTCTGGGAGCAGACACAGCTCTCTCCCTCTCCCTCCTCCTGTCTAGTCAGCTCAGCAGTGTCTCTGGGAGCAGACACAGCTCTCTCCCTCTCTCTCCTCTCATCTAGTCAGCCCAGCGGTGTCTCTGGGAGCAGACACAGCTCTCTCCCTCTCTCTCCTCTCATCTAGTCAGCCCAGCAGTGTCTCTGGGAGCAGACACAGCTCTCTCCCTCTCCCTCCTCCCGTCTAGTCAGCCCAGCAGTGTCTCTGGGAGCAGACACAGCTCTCTCCCTCTCCCTCCTTTCATCTAGTCAGCTCAGCAGTGTCTCTGGGAGCAGACACAGCTCTCTCCCTCCTCCTGTCTAGTCAGCCCAGCAGTGTCTCTGGGAGCAGACACAGCTCTCTCCCTCTCTCTACTCTCATCTAGTCAGCCCAGCAGTGTCTCTGGGAGCAGACACAGCTCTCTCCCTCCTCCTGTCTAGTCAGCCCAGCAGTGTCTCTGGGAGCAGACACAGCTCTCTCCCTCCTCCTGTCTAGTCAGCCCAGCAGTGTCTCTGGGAGCAGACACAGCTCTCTCCCTCTCCCTCCTCCTGTCTAGTCAGCCCAGCAGTGTCTCTGGGAGCAGACACAGCTCTCTCCCTCTCCCTCCTCCTGTCTAGTCAGCCCAGCGGTGTCTCTGGGAGCAGACACAGCTCTCTCCCTCCTCCTGTCTAGTCAGCCCAGCAGTGTCTCTGGGAGCAGACACAGCTCTCTCCCTCTCCCTCCTCCTGTCTAGTCAGCCCAGCAGTGTCTCTGGGAGCAGACACAGCTCTCTCCCTCTCCCTCCTCCTGTCTAGTCAGCCCAGCAGTGTCTCTGGGAGCAGACACAGCTCTCTCCCTCTCCCTCCTCCTGTCTAGTCAGCCCAGCAGTGTCTCTAGGAGCAGACACAGCTCTCTCCCTCTCCCTCCTCCTGTCTAGTCAGCCCAGCAGTGTCTCTGGGAGCAGACACAGCTCTCTCCCTCCTCCTGTCTAGTCAGCCCAGCAGTGTCTCTGGGAGCAGACACAGCTCTCTCCCTCTCCCTCCTCCTGTCTAGTCAGCCCAGCAGTGTCTCTGGGAGCAGGGAACCCCGTTGCTGTGTAGAGCATTTTTTTCCTTTTTCTTCTGTTTTTTTATTACAGTGATTCTTCTTCTGGTCTTGTGTTGGTGTGTGTGTGTGTGTGTGTGTGTGTGTGTGTGTGTGTGATCTTATTTCAAATATAAATTGTTGCTGGCATATTGTCAGGAAAGATCTGGAACTGGCTGAGATCAAGGAGCTGGTCTTGCTACATGAGGAGGGAACACAACATTTTATTCACATTCAATAAATCCACAATAAGTGTCCTAAACATGTCTCATTGAACAGCTGTAGAAAACAAAACGCAACACATGACATTTAATAAGCGATGAACGAAGTTGAGTGGAACGAAGTATTGTTGATATCATCATAACCAACGCGATTGCAATGGTTCATTAAGTTTCCTGAATACACACAACAACAATTGTATAAATAAACATTTTAGAGATCATGGTTCAACAGGAAGGGTTGCAAAGGTTTTTTCGATCGCATCACTGATCATATTGAAATTTCTCATCATATTTAGCCCTACATTTCAAATAAAACGTGCCCAGAAACCAACTTCATCGAGCAGAAATGTACACAAATAAAGAAAAGTGGTTATCTAAAGGCTACAGTGTCCTAATATTTAGGAATCTTAACCAGAGGTCCATCTGCTTTCTAGACCATCCCTGTGACTGTCCGATGAAGACCTGTTTTAGTAATTTCAGGTTATCGGATAGATCTAAATCTACTGGGTGTTACCGCACAAGATCCAGACTGCGAACTGTTAAAATGTTGGCACGGTACGGATATCGGACTCGCAGGGTGTCCAAGCACAGACTGAAAGACATCAGCAGGAACCAGCGAGCTTTGTAGGTATCTGTATCATCTATGGTGGAACCCGGGTCTGGAACATGAGGTTCACAACAGGGTAGTAATGCCACCGGCCGCTGACAGCCTTTAAAACACAGAGAAGCACAATTTCTTCTGCAGTCTGCAAGCTGCAAGTTTTACTCGGAGATAACGCATCCTCTTTCTGTCAGGGTCATCAAAACAGCTTGATGATGATGCATCAGATGAAAACCCACACACTGCCACTCAATGGTTGAATATACTGTTAATAAATTCAATAAAATCAAGATTGACACTTCCTGTGTTTGAGTTCCTTTCAATTGATCCTTTAAATTGCTTTTGGTTATGTACAAATTATAATTAGTTTTTACTTGGAGTGAAACACGCCTAAATTAGGTGACGTTAGTTGGTTTTGCGTTCTCACAGACTCTGGTATGTTACCAAACATTGCAGAGCCTCTACTGAACATCCAACCAAAACAAACAGCACCTTCCATTAATCAATCTCTTTCATCCTACAAGTCCAGCTGACTGATGTCACTGGGCGTTACCAGGCAACGGACCACGGCCAGCCAGGCTCTGCTTGACCTATCAGGGTCAGAAGCACAATGTCTGAGCACCACAGAGGAAGAGCTGTTCTGCTCATCCAGCAGTGGACCTCCAAACATCAGACTGACAGCAGAGAGGCTTCCAACCCTGTGGTCCCCAATCCTGGTCCTCAGGGCCCACTGTCCTGCATGTTTTAGATGTTTCCCTGCTCCAACACACCTGATTCCAATGAATGGGTCGTTATCTAGCTCTGAAGAATCCTGGTAATGAACATGCATTAGAGTCTGGTGTGTGGGAAGGGGGAAACATCTAAAACATGCAGGACAGTGGGGCCCTGAGGAACAGGGACCACTGGTGTAGAGTACCCCACATGGTCTGATGATCAAATGCATCTGTTATGGGTATTTCTCAGGTCGGATCTATGGTTGTACGTGTCTTTAGATTCCGGGGTCTGCTATGGTGAGTGGTTATAAATGTGGCCTAAAATCATTCCAGTGCTTGTTTCCTGAGCTGTTCATTCATGCACACCCTGATCCCCTGCTGCCTGGGTCCGGCCCAGCCAGGCCCGGAGGTGTGGCTGCCAGACCAGAACCAGAGCCCAGGCAGAAGAGGAGCCCAGGCGGGCAAAGGCAGCCAGCTCAGCTGCTTCACTGCTGGGATCGCTCCCCACTACTAGTGCGGGAAAGCCAAACGTCACAAAGTTATTGTGCGATGGAGGAACCAGGGGCGTCGGAGGGGCGAAGAGGGGAGGAGGGAGAGGAACCAGGGGCATGGTCCTCCCCAGACAGCCTGCCTGCTACACGTTCAGCCTGCAATCGCAGTGGCATCGCTCCCCTCTCCCCTCTCCACCTCCACCAGGGTCCTTCAGCCCTGCAAGGGGCAGCCAGCCTCCTCTCCTCCCATCCCGGTACCAGACCCACTCCCATCCCCCCGCAGGCCAGGCCAGGCCATCCAGCCTGCCCCCTATATCCCATCCGCAGGCCGCCGGCATTAGGAATAGATGGTGATGACCTCCCTGCCCCCGCCCCTGACCAACAGGACACGGTCCAGGCCTTCCATCAGAACCTCCAGGAACTCCATGTCTGCAGCCGGGGGTCAAGGGTCAAAGTTCAGGGATGGAACCACTGTCTGGCAGACGAACACAGAACACGCATCCCTGCTGCCAACCCCCGAAAACACACACACACACGGACATAGCCAAATTTGATGCGTGTGCATGTGTTAAATACTGTAGCATCTTGTACAATACAGCTGTACATTTGTGTTAAATCACTTTAATATGTACATACCCTGTATATTCTGATTATACTGTTCATACTGTGTATATTCTGAGTATACTTATATTCTGTTGTAATAACTGTTTTGCACTTCTGGTTGGATGCTAACTGTATTTCGTTACCCTGTACTTGTACCTGTGTAATGACATCAAAGTTGAATCTAATCTAATCTACTTGTATGACACCTGTTACCAGACCACTCCCATTCACACACAAGTATGTCATGCAAGCATGTGTGCCTATGTGTATGACCCACACACACACACAGGAGTATAATGGGCAGACGGAGGCCCTCAGAGGGGCCCCGGGGGCCCAGAGGGGTGAAGGATACAGTTCTCGTCTCCTCCCTTGTTCTTGGGCGGTCCGGGCATGTTCAGCAGCACCAGCTGAGCATCCTGGGACTTATTCACCAACGCCTCGTTCAGCTTGACGGCTGTGTGCATCCTCCGCACGTTCGTCTGGTTCCTACACACACACACACACACACACACGCACACGCACACGCACACGGTTGGTGCACTGTTCTGTGTGTCCTCAGGGGCCTCGGACGCACCTCTGCTGCACGAGCCACACTCCGCCAGCAGAGGGCAGCATCCCCGCCCCAGTTCTGGGACGCCATGACAACGACTTGAATCAACCCCAGAAGCGGGAAATAGCGCCAACAGGTTTAATGTGTTAATGAGTTAGTATTACTCCTAAGTGCTCATTTCGTATTACAGGTGATCAACAGGTTATGATTCATTACGGGAAACGATTCGTTAGTAAGCAACAATGGCCTGTTATCCATTGGCAGGATGTACAGGGGGAAACTAGGCATGCAGATTTAATGGCTGTTCTTCTCATGCACGCTCCAGTATATTTGTGTGAGAACCTGTGTTTGGTACGGAGAAGGGGAGCGCAAAATCACACACACACACACACACACACACACACACACACACACACACACACACAAACACAGCTACCTGCATTCACACCACTGCAAGCTGATGTCCACACACACACACACACGCACACACGCACACACGCACACACGCACACACACACACACACACACACACACACACACACACCTCACTTACCTGCCAACACACCACTGCAAGCTGTTGCCCACACACACACAAACACACTCGTATATTCACACACCCAGACACACATGTATACCTACGCGCAGGTGCGCACACACAGAGATCCACACACACACACACACACACGAGACAAAGGGAAACTTGACTTACAGACTCTCCCACTCTCTAGAAGGGAGGAGAAACAAAACACAAAACAGCCATCTTAGAAGTGTCTGACAGTCACAGACGCACACACAAGCAGGGGACATCGTCGATTGACACTTCATTTTTCCATCCCATAATAATGCTGTCTAACACGTGTCGTGGCAGTAGAAAGACATGCCAAGTCAGAGGGTGAAGTGTTCAGTCAGCCTAGCCAGCATGCTGCTGCAGCACCAGCCACTAGGGGGCGCCAGATACTCACGGCCTCATGTTGAACAGATCCTTCACCCCCATGTTGGCCTCTCGGCTCCGGTTCCTCTCCGTCATCAGCTTGTCTTTGGTCCAGGTCATGTGGACCCTGTCGGGCGTAGCGGGCACCGCCCGGTCGTTGATGGTGGCGTGAGATGCCGTGTTCCTGTCGTGGATCAGCTGAGCCTGAAGGACGACCGGGGACAGGAGGGACGTTAGAGTTAGACAGGCCTGCTTGGGGCGGCGGGGGAGGGGGCGTAATCCACGGGTTGTCAGCCATGTTTTTTGAAATGAGCCGTTCTGGATGGGAGGTGTGTTAAGGGCACCGTGCAGGAATCCATGCACAAGGAGGGAAAACAGTAAAGGGTTTAGAAATGAACGGTAAGAGAGATGAATGGGTTTTGTCCAGGGTGGTGGTGGTGGTCCGGGCCAGGCAGGCAGGCAGGGGGAGGCTACACACTACAGGAGGAGAGAGAGAGAGAGAGGAGGGAGGAGAGAGAGGAGGGAGGAGAGGAGGGAGGAGAGGAGAGGAGGGAAAGAGGAGGGAGGACAGATCAGGGAGGAGAGAGGAAGGAGGGGAGAGAGGAGGAAGTAGAGAGGAGAGAGAGGAGGGAGAAGAGATGAGAGCAGAGATGAAAGGACAGATGAAAGGAGAGGAGGGAGGAGAGAGAGAAGGGAGGAGAGATGAGAGCAGAGATGAGAGGAGGGAGGAGAGAGGAAGGAGGGGAGAGAGGAGAGGAGGAGAGATGAGAGCAGAGATGAGAGGAGGGAGGAGAGATCAGGAAGGAGAGAGGAAGGAGGGGAGAGAGGAGAGGAGGAGAGATGAGAGCAGAGATGAGAGGAGGGAGGAGAGATCAGGAAGGAGAGAGGAAGGAGGGGAGAGAGGAGAGGAGGAGAGATGAGAGCAGAGATGAGAGGAGGGAGGAGAGATCAGGAAGGAGAGAGGAAGGAGGGGAGAGAGGAGAGGAGGAGAGATGAGAGCAGAGATGAGAGCAGAGATGAGAGGAGGGAGGAGAGATCAGGAAGGAGAGAGGAAGGAGGGGAGAGAACTTGGAGGAGAAATGAGAGCAGAGATGAGAGGAGGGGAGGGAGGAGAGAGTAGAGATGAGAGCAGAGAAGAGAGGAGGGAGGAGAGAAGAGGCAGGCGTGTGCAGGAGTCTAGAGGACTACTAACATATAAAGAAGGAAGACTCTGGAACGTCAGAATGTCACATGTCTGAGTCTGAACCAGAGCTGCACAGCATGAAGATGCTGCTGATGTCAAGCGTGTCGCCACTGGCAACACTCAGGTGATGCGACTCATCCTTCTTCACATGTTTCTAAGCAACCAAGACCCTAACGTTCTACTCGACTATCTAGGAGGGTGATCTAGACGGCGACGGGGAGGGGGGAAGGGTAGAGGTGCGCGATGATCGTCTTATTATGGGATGGCGGACGGTCCCGTGGGACGGTTGCTAGGCTACCTCGTCATTCCAGATGTTTATCTCGGGGACCTGTAGTGTGTTGGGGGAGGGGCCATCCACCACGGAGGATCTCTTCCTCTTGATGGAGCTACGCGATTCGTCAGTGATGCTCTGAATCTTTAGTCCAGCACCAATCAGACATGAAGCATCCAGTTGAAACAAGCAGGTTGTCAGGAGAGGTGACAAGTCAGAAAAAACAACACGGGAGTGGTGGTGTGACCATGTGACATGGTGGTGGAACAGACAGTTTAACAGGTAGTGTTACAGGACAGTGTAAGAGCCAGTGTAACAGCCCAGTGTAACAGTTTGGTGTAGCAGCACAGTGTAACAGCCCAGTGTAACAGTGTAGTGTAACAATGTGGGGTAACAGCACAGTGTAACAGCCCAGTGTAACAGCCCAGTGTAACATCCCAGTGTAACAGCCCAGTGTAATAGCCCATTGTAACATTCGAGTGTAACAGCCCAGTGTAACAGCCCAGTGTAACTGCCCAGTGTAACAGCCCAGTGTAACAGTGTAGTTTAACTGCCCAGTGTAACAGCCCAGTGTAACAGCCCAGTGTAACAGCCCAGTGTAACAGCCCAGTGTAACTGCCCAGTGTAACAGCCCAGTGTAACAGCCTAGTGTAACATCCCAGTGTAACAGCATAGTGTAACAGCCCAGTGTAACAGTGTGACAGGATGCAGTACCTCTCTCTCCCTCTCGTTCCTGGACAGCTGCATCTGCTTCAGCATCTGGGAGCGCTGCTCCATCACCAGGGTCTTCTCATAAGTGAAGGCTGAGATGTCACTCTCATGCTGGAGGGAGGGAGGGAGACTTCAGAGACTTGCCTGACAACATCAACTTGGTCCACTGCTGTCCCTCACACTGGACAGCCGGTGCTGTCACTACAGAACCCTCTGACAGCTGCTCTGTAACTTTTACTCCCTCCCTGGGGCATGCCAGGGTCCTGATCTCACCATCTCCACCCCCTCCCCCTTCCTGGGGCCTGCCAGGGTCCTGATCTCACCATCTCCACCCCCTCCTCCTCCCTGGGGCCTGCCAGTGTCCTGATCTCACCATCTCCACCCCCTCCCCCTTCCTGGGGCCTGCCAGGGTCCTGATCTCACCATCTCCACCCCCTCCTCCTCCCTGGGGCCTGCCAGGGTCCTGATCTCACCATCTCCAGCCCCTCTCCCTCCCTGGGGCCTGCCAGGGTCCTGATCTCACCATCTCCACCCCCTCCACCTCCCTGAGGCGTGCCAGTGTCCTGATCTCACCATCTCCAGCCCCTCTCCCTCCCTGAGGTGTGCCAGGGTCCTGATCTCACCATCTCCAGCCCCTCCACCTCCCTGGGGCCTGCCAGGGTCCTGATCTCACCATCTCCAGCCCCTCCACCTCCCTGGGGCCTGCCAGGGTCCTGATCTCACCATCTCCAGCCCCTCCACCTCCCTGGGGCCTGCCAGGGTCCTGATCTCACCATCTCCACCACCTCCACCTCAGCATCGAGCCGCAGCTGGTACAGGAACATCTGCAGGTCCTTCTTCATCTGGATGCTGTTGTCATCCATGTGGGCCACGGTGAAGATGCGCATCTTACACTTCCTCCACACCTAGGGAGAGGCAAGGGGGGAGGGAGGGAGAAGAGAGGGGGAGGGTGGGAGAGGGAGACCATGAAGACTCAAAAGACACTTCACTAGGCCTTTCAAAAAAGCTTTGACAGAGTATCTTATTCTCATCCCTCGATGACAGCGAACAGTTCCTGCTTCATTTTAAGTACAAACACACCCGTCTCAACAGGAAGTAGAAGCCTCAACAGGAAGTAGGACCTCACCTTGTGTTGCCTCAACAGGAAGGGCAGCAGCATGAGCAGACCCCCGTCATGGACGATCCACCACACGTCGATGGTGCCTTGCCCCAGGCGTGCCTGGTTGCTAGGGAAGTGGTCGATGTTCTTAGCAACGAGCAGGGCCTGGTGGGCCGAGGTGGTCTCTCTGACGGTCTCTGTGAGGGGGACGCAAATTTTTACTCCACCGATCCCAAGTGATCGACCGAATGTATGAATTGAGAAACAGCCACGCAATCTTTGTATGTTTTTACTGTTCAGAGTTTGAGTCACTGTCTGTGTGTCTGTCTGCCAATGTTTACCGTATTTTTTGCACTATAGGGCGCACTAGATTATAAGGCGCAGTGTCAATGAATGGTCTATTTTCGATATTTTTTCGTATATAAAGCGCACCGGACTATAAGGCGCATTAAGCGGAAAAAAACAGTCAGATAAATCACACTGTAATATTATGGTGAAGCACAGTATGTATTACTCCGCGACGCTCCTGGCTACGGTAGTCGTAATGCTGCAAGCGGTGCGGCTTTGTAGTTTACCAAAGTCGTACTAAAACATTTCGACTTACCGCCGTGAGCGCCTTGTACCACACAAAATTGCTTAGAGGTCAGGAGGCAAAACCAGAATTAATCCATATATACGGCGCTTCGGATCATAAAGCGCACTGTCTTTTTTGGAGAAAATTAAAGGCTTTTAAGTGCGCCCTATAGTTCAAAAAATATGGTATGTGTTTTGTCTATCTCAGTCGATATGTCTGTCTGTCTTTGTCATTGGATCAGTATGTCTTTCTGTCAGTCTCTGTGTGTGTGTGTGTGTGTGTTTGTGTCTGGGTTCAGACCTATGAAGTTCTTCCAGGGGTAGGAGTCCTGAGCCTGTTTCCAGCCCCCGGGCCAGGCCATCAGGACAGCGTTGTGCTTCATGCCCCCCAGGCCTGCTGACTGGATGAGGTGGGAGAAACCATCTCGCAGGTTGGACGACACCACCACGTGACAGAAGCCTTTGGTACGCTCCGCTGACATGGCCGCCTTCAGGTTCTGCGGGGGAAACAGGAGCGGACCAAGGTCAGAAAGGAAGCAGGAGGGAGACGCCGTTCAAGGTAGTCTGAACCTACAGCACCCATTAGGATGACATCACCTGAGATTTTGCTCTTTTGAGAACGTTATTTTGACTTGAGAGAGCCTAAAGATGTGTGTTTTTTGTTTTGAATCGAACCAGCTCCTGGTAGTGAACAAGGTTAGTTTAGAAGGCAACAGCACGAGGTCTGTGTCAGCACATGCATCTACATGACCTTGCTATTCCTCAACAGCATGTTGTTTTTGCACGCGTGGGCATAACCAGTATGTGTGTGTGTGTGTTTATGTGCCAGCTTGCGTGTGTTTGGTGGAAACATCGCTAACAGAACACAGTGCTGCCTGCACCAGTCCCAGCTTGGCTCACATTCAGGACTCTGAAGCTGGTTATCGATACTGCAGCTAAGACAAGGTGGAGGAGTTTAGACAGCCTAGAATGCCCACATGGGTTTGCAACATGATTCTTTGAGAAAAATCTTTAGTAGGTTCCCCTGCAGTGTGTGCGTGTACACGTGTGTGTATGTGTGTGTAGAGCGAGAGAGACATAGATAGATTGATAGAGAGAGAGAAAGAGAGAGAGAGAGAGAGAGAGAGAGAGAGAGCAGGCTTTAATTACAACATCGATCGTGGCCTGAGGGTTGCATGACGATCAGCAGATCCACAGAGGTGCATGGAGGAGGTGGAGTGTGTCTGTGCCTGTTTATGTGTGGGTACTGCATGTGTGTGTGTATGTGTGTGTATGAGGGTGTACACTGTATGTGTGAAGGTGCGTGTGTGTGTGCGTGTGAGGCTGTGTGTGTGTGAGGGTGCATATGTGCGTGTATGTGTGTGTGTGAGGGTGTGTCTGTGTATGTGTGTGTGTGTGAGGGTGTGTGCGTGTATGCGTGTGTGTGAGGGTGCATGTGTGCGTGCGTGCGATCAGGGCAGCCTCCCACCTGCTCCGAGCGCTTGGCGTCAGAGCCCCGGGCCATGTAGGTTCCCTCCAGGACAGAGCTGACGATGGTCAGGCCCTTGCCTGCCTTCAGCTGGGTGGTGAAGGACAGCAGGCGAGGGTGCTTCACCCCCAGGTCACTGTCCAGCTTCAGCAGCACCAGGAGCTGGGGCCTGGGAGGAGGGGGAGGAGGAGCGGAGGGAGGGGGAGGAGGTAGAACACCACAAAGGAACTGTTACGTTTCCTAACCTTCAAACACACAAACGCGCGCAAATCGAACCCATCGAACCCGGATCCTAACCCAAGACGTCGGCATTCTGTTCGCGACTCTGCATCCCTTTCAGCGGGTCACACACACACTCACACACACACACACGCGCTCACACACAGACACGCACGCACAGACACGCGCTTCAGTGTCCTCACCTCCAGTTCTTGGTGTGTGGTGGTGCCTCCTCCAGGCGGATGAGGGCGTAACGGGCAGCGTTCAGAGACAGTCCTCTGAGCCCGTCCCCCCACTCCTTCTCTGCCCTGCACACACACACACACACACACACACACACACACACAGACACACACACACACGCCAAACATGAAGTATGGACAGGTGAAACAGACACAGACAGACGTACGGTCGTGACACTCACCCTCTATACTCGATGTACTTGTAGATGCATCCGGCGATAACCATGGCGACCAGGGCGTAGTACCAGGAAGAGATGAACATGAGGGAGACACACAGGCTCATGCCCAGGAAGGACAGAGTCCTGGAGGAGACACACAGCACCAGGAACACGCTCACACACTACCACAGAAGAAGAGCTTCACACAGCACCAGGAACACGCTCACACACTACCACAGAAGAAGAGCTTCACACAGCACCAGGAACACGCTCACACACTACCACAGAAGAAGAGCTTCACACAGCACCAGGAACACGCTCACACACTACCACAGAAGAAGAGCTTCACACAGCACCAGGAACACGCTCACACACTACCACAGAAGAAGAGCTTCACACAGCACCAGGAACACGCTCACACACTACCACAGAAGAAGAGCTTCACACAGCACCAGGAACACACACACTACCACAGAAGAAGAGCTTCACACAGCACCAGGAACACACACACTACCACAGAAGAAGAGCTTCACACAGCACCAGGAACACGCTCACACACTACCACAGAAGAAGAGCTTCACACAGCACCAGGAACACACACACTACCACAGAAGAAGAGCTTCACATAGATGCAACTGCTAAACGAACACAGGACTGACTCTGTGTGTGTGTGGTTACTGGTTGGTCAAAGAAGTGTGTGTCCTGTAAGTGTCTGTTGTCAGTGACGGACCAGTGGTAGAACTTGAAGCGGGGTCTCCAGTTGGGGGTGCACAGCAGGGTCTGGACAGCACAGGCCAGGTTGACAAACAGGTAGCACATGAGGAAGAACCTGGAGGACAGAGGAGAACCGCACACGCAAACACACGCGCGTCACAATCACAGGCCTCTTGGATGTTAGTATTCAAAAACTCACACACACATTCACACACACATTCACACACGTTCACACACACATTCACCCGCATATTCACACACTCTCATACACCCTCACACACTCACATGGACAGGATAGGAGCCACGGAGTCCAGCGATGCGATGAGGATTCCGATCTCACAGATGCCGGCCGTCATCAGCAGAGCCCAGGTAGGCTCCCCGTTGGCCTTACCGTGACCGAAGACCTGCTCGGCGAACAGCGTTGGTCAGTGACAGCGCTGGAGGGTTCTGACAGTGTTCCAGGACGATGACGTTCCCTACCCCGCCTCCCCACGCCCCCCACCCCCCCCCCCCCCCCTCACCTGCAGGAAGGGCACGATGCCATCCCGCGCTATGGCCTGCAGCAGCCTAGGGGCACCGGTCAGGCTCTGTAGCGCCGCCCCACAGCAGGAAAAGAAGGAGCCAATCACAATCACCCAGGGGGAGGGCCATGCCAGAGTACCAATCACGAGGTTCTTCTTGACGGAGTCTCCAAACCTGGGGGGAAGAGACAGGAAATGACCTCACGCACATGCATCCAAAGCTCAAACGAGTGATTATCAGTTTCCTGTCAGTTTAACACAACACTGGTCTTGTCTCGTTAGTTCTTGAAAGATAAGTCCTCTGGGTTGATCTTTGCACCACACACACACACACACACACTTTAACACACTCTCAGCTGTCATGTTTATGATTTCTATATTTTGCACAGTGACTGTGGGGTATGGCTGAGAGATAAGATGTTTAATGTTTGTTTAGAATTCTATTTCTTTCTATTTTCTTCATGTCTGTTCTTGTACAGAGCAACTCGTACTCACTTGTCCCTCAGCACCACTCCTTCAATACACGCTCCAAACAAACCCACACAGGAAATGTCTGTTTGGGGAAGTTAAGATGGACAAACCAGCAAACACGTGAACACACACACACACACTCACACACACGTACTGACACACACACACACACATACACACACATTCACGTACTCACACACGTACTGACACACACACGTACTCACACACACACTCACTTACTCACACACACACACACGCACATACTCACACACACACGTACTGACACACACACACACACTCACACACACACGTACTGACACACACACATACTAACACACACACGTACTCACACACACACATACTAACACACACACATACTCACACACACACACATACTCACACACACACACTCACACACACGTACTCACACCCACACATACTGACACACACACTTACACACAAACTCAGATACTCACACACACACGTACTCACACACACGTACTGACACACACACATACTAACACACACACACTCATGTACCCACACACCAACTCTTCGTGTTAAGGGATACAGATGAAAGAGGTGGTTGCTATGGCGAGGATGGTCCCCGTGGGAATGGACCTCTGGGCGTCCCTCAGGTCACCTGATCTGTTGGAACCCGCCATGATTCCTGCGCACACACACACACACGCATAAAAACACACACGCACACATAAAACCACACACACACACACACATAAACACACGCGAGGACGAGTTGAAGATCAGGAAATGAAAAGTGAGGAGAGCGGATGAAAGGGCCGAACAGTAGGGTGGGCTGTGTTGCTAGGCGACCGTACCCGTGACGGAGGGGAAGTAGATCCCCACCAGCAGGGTGAAGAAGGTGGCGATGTCGTTGGACACGTAAGGCTTGTTGATGTCGTTGGAACTGTCCTGAGCAGGGACGGACTCATGGTTCCTCTTCTCAACCAGCATCCCACTGGGGCCGTAATCTCCCCACATGTTATCTGTAGCACACACACACACACACACACACAGATACACACACACAGACACACATGGATACACACACACACAGACACAGACACACACACACACAGACACACACACACAGACAGATACACACACAGACACACATGGATACACACACACACAGACACAGACAGACACACACACACACAGACACACACGGATACACACACACACACACACACACACACACACACAGACACACATGGATACACACACAAACACAAAGACACACGCACATACACACACACAGACACATGGATACACACACACAAACACAAAGACACACACACATACACAAACACACAGACTAAGTGTAAAGACAAAGAGAAACACGCACATACCAATCTATCCCTCTCCTCGGCGTGACCTCTGACCTGCGATGACCCCGCTGAGCAGTCCTGGGATGCCCTGGATCTCCGTCACGTTGTTGAGGGTGAAGTACTCATCGCAGGTGGCGTTGAGGGCGGAGCTATCGCAGAACAGGCTCCAAAGCTTGGTGGTTTGGGTCACGTTCTGAATCACCTCCGTCTTCAGACATTTGTCAAAGTTGTGGTTCTTCAGAGAACGGTTCCCCAGGAGGCAGATCCTGAGGAAGAGAACGCCAAGCGTGGAGAACCCCCAAACCAGAACCTCAGCACGGAACTGAAACTCTATATTTGGGCTGTTCTAGCCTTTCGAAAAACGTTTTTGGAATCATGTTGTGAGCGTGTGTTTTTGAAACTCTTGGATAAATCGAAGGGAGATTTCCTAAACTGTGTCAAATAGGATTCCTGACGATAGTCAATAGTGTCAATAGCGTGTTTTTGTAACTAAAAGGCAGCTCGGAGTGCGCGAGTGCGTCTGACTCACGGAAAGTCAGGCGGTTCGATGGCCGTCTTGATGACCCCGGCGTAGATGGCCATGATGGACAACACCACGCAGGACAGGAAGACCAGAGCCAGCTTGTTGACGTACTTCACCCCCACAAACACCACCAGGGCCATGAGGGCCAGGCAGCAGGTGCCGTACACGCGCATGTTGTTCAGCAGGGCGCCCTGCTCGTCCTCCTGCTTCTCTGCCACAAACACCGCCCAGCTGGGAACGATGTAGGTCTGACAAGGGGGGGAGGAGGGGGGGGGGGGGGTGAGAGAGAGAGAGAAGGGAGAGTCAGTCAGAGAGGGATACTGTAACCAGTACGACTTCATATCTCTTGGGATACCATATTTGAGACCTTCACTGGAGCTTGAAGAGAGAGTTAAAGGAGACAATGACAGATAGAGACAGAACCTCCATCCCTCCCTCCCTCCCTCCCTCCCTCCCTCCCTCCCTCCCTCCCTCCCTCCCTCCCTCCCTCCCTCCCTCCCTCCCTCCTTCCCTCCCTCCCTCCCTACCTCCCTCCCTCCATCCCTCCCTCCCTCCCTCCCTCCCTCCCTCCTTCCCTCCCTCCCTCCCTCCCTCCCTCCCTCCCTCCATCCCTCCCTCCCTCCCTCCCTCCCTCCCTCCCTCCCTCCATCCCTCCCTCCCTCCCTCCCTCCCTCCATCCCTCCCTCCCTCCCTCCCTCCCTCCCTCCCTCCATCCCTCCCTCCCTCCCTCCCTCCCTCCATCCCTCCCTCCCTCCCTCCCTCCATCCCTCCCTCCCTCCCTCCCTCCCTCCCTCCCTCCCTCCCTCACCAGCAGGATCTCGATGGTTCCCAGGATGTACATGGAGCCAGCGAATGTTGTCCCAAGGTAGAAACACAGACCCACTGCTCCCCCGAACTCCGGGCCCAGAGACCTGGAGATCATGTAGTACGAGCCTCCAGCTGGAGGAGAAAAGAGGAGGTCAGGTTGGTTACGTGGCTGAATTGATCTTGGAGATGAGGAAGGCGTTGAGGTTGAACAGTACCTGGCACTACTCCATTGGTTGCTATGGCACTCATGGATATGGCTGTCAGCATGGTCTGGGAGAGAGACAGGGAACAGGAAAGTGAAACAGTGTACTCTGTATTTTAACTCTTACCAGACTTTTTAAACATGTCTCTTTATGTGTACTGTGTGTGTGTACTGTGTGTGTGTGTGTGTGTGTGTATAATGTGTATGTACTGTGTGTGTATACTGTGTATGTACTGTGTGTGTGTATATACTGTGTGTGTGTGTGTGTACTGTGTGTGTGTGTGTACTGTGTTTGTGTATATACTGTGTGTGTACTGTGTGTGTGTGTACTGTGTGTGTGTATATACTGTGTGTGTATATACTGTGTGTGTGTATATACTGTGTGTGTGTGTGTACTGTGTGTGTATACTGTGCGTACTCACACAAGCGCAGCACATGAACACGATAGCGAAGGTCTCCATGATGCCGGCGGTGCCGACGATCCAGGTGAGGCGCAGGAAGAGGATGACCCCCAGGATGTTCTGCATGCAGGGCAGGTACACCCCAATGAAGGTGCCCATCTGAGGGGCCTGCACACACACACACAGGGATGCAGGCACACAGAGACACACACAGGCACACACACAGAGACACACACAGAGACACACACAGGGATGCAGGCACACAGAGACACACACAGGCACACACACAGAGACACACACAGGGACACACACAGAGACACACACAGGCACACACACAGAGACACACAGGCACACACACAGAGACACACACAGGGACACACACAGAGACACACACAGGCACACACACAGAGACACACACAGGGACACAGGCACACAGAGACACACACACACACACACACAGGGACACACACACAGGCACACAGGGACGCAGGCACACAGAAACACACACACAGGCACACACACAGAGACACACACACACACACACACAGAGACACACACACAGGGACGCAGGCACACAGACAGGCACACAGACACGCACACAAACACGCACGCACACAGACACGCACACAAACACGCACACAAACAGACAGGCACAGACACACACACAGGCACAGACACACACGCACACACACACATCCAGATGTGAGGATGCAGAACCAACGACAGATACTTTCGAGATCCAAGATGGCGGCGCAGGCTTGGTTACCGTGACGGTGACCTTCTTGACGCCCTCCTCGTTCTCCGCCTCCTCGTGCTCGATGACCCCCTGAGTGAGGTTGGTGTAGTTGGCCAGCTTGTTGAGCAGCGACGACACCATGGGATGGCTGTCCATCTCCTCCTGCAGATGACCCACAAACACAGGGAGACTGAAGGTCAGACCAGGGCCCCTCCCAGGGCCTCTCCCGGGGCCTCTCCCAGGGCCTCTCCCAGGGCCCCTCCCAGGGCCTCTCCCAGGGCCTCTCCCACGCCTAACACCAAGTATGATGTCATTATCTACAACTGACAGAGGTAAATATAGTCTAGATCAGGGGTGTCCGATCCTGGTCCTCGGGAGCCACTGTCCTGAAGGGTTTAGATGTTTCTCTGCTCCAGCACACCTGATTCAAATGAAGAACCAGTGCCCCCCCTGCCCCCCTCCCCCCCCCCCCCCCCCCCGGTCTAGATTAACATGCAGATGTTTGAGAGGATCAAAGATGGAAAGTGTGCGGGAGGAAGGCTGCGAAGAGAGGAACAGTTCGGCGTTGCAGCGAGCGTACCTCAAACAGAGCCATGTTCTTGCCATCGTAGTAAGCTCCTTTGTCCTCATCGTTGATGAAAGGGCTGCTCTCTCTGGGCGTTTCATCTCCAGCTAAAAAAACAAAATCTCGTGTCGTCATCACTAAGGAACCACTCGCCTTCGGACCGCCATCAGAAACCAGCCCTCGCCACTGGAACCAGCGCTGTTTTCTTTTCAAAGCTCTCTGAATATTCAGGGCCTCAGACAGACTTTTCCAGAAGAAGAAAAAATAACCTTCCTGCCTCCCTCAAACGGGTTGTTATTCGTATCTGATGTTACTTGTCTCTAAGCAGACTGGTGACTAAAGTTTAAATTCCAGATCCTGAATTGATCTCGCTTGGGGAGATGAACTGTAATCTACCAGAGCAGTCAATAGCAACTGTGATGTGAGCGTCATGATCACAAGGCCAGCGCTGATGAGGCTAATCAATGATGCTGATGTCATCATTCACTCCTGAAAAACACACAACAAGCCCACAGTTTCACAGGTGAGGCAGAAAGGTTCTAATAAAAAAGAAAGAAATGATTTAAATGCATTAAATGAAAGCTTACTAGGATATATTTTCATTATTTTTCATTTTTACGTGTACCTATGTGAACTGTTTTGGGTATTTTCACATACTTATTCAATGCAAATTCGTATGTATATACAGTTGTGGTCAAAAGTTTACATACACTAGTGAAGATCATGTATGCCATGGCAATATAGGGTTTTCAATAAACTCTACAACTCTTATTTTTCTGTGATGGAATGATAAGGAGCACATATTTCTTTGTCACAGAAAACATTCATGAAAAATGGTCCTTTTACGAATTTATTATGGGTCTTTTGAAAATGTGTCAAAATCTTCTGGGTCAAAAATATACATACAGCACCTTGAATTACCAATTTGGTGATGTAGAAAAAGTTGTTTCAATCCAATTTGCTTTTTGGCATGGCCTCCTAACTTCTTACGAGTGATTATGATTGACTCCAGCTGGTGACTTCTTTCAGTCCATGTAAATAGGGCTTGTTTGACACGTTCACTAGACTCAGCCAGAAATACTACAATGGGAAAGTCTAAGGAGCTCAGCACGGATCTGAAAAAGCGCATCATTGACTTGAACAAGTCAGGAAAGTCCCTTGGAGCCATTTCAAAGCAGTTGCAGGTCCCAAGATCAACTGTGCAAACAATTGTTTGTAAGTATAAAGTGCATGGCACAGTTGTATCATTGCCACGATCAGGAAGAAAACGCAAGCTATCACTTGCTGCTGAGAGAAAATTGGTCAGGTTGGTCAAGAACCACCAACCAAGAACCACCAAAAAGCAAGTCTGCAATGAGTTGGAGGCTGCTGGAACACATGTGTCAGTGTCCACAGTCAAGCGTGTTCTACATCGCCATGGGCTGAGAGGCTGCCGTGCAAGAAGGAAGCCATTACTCCAGAAGCGGCACCTTACGGCTCGACTGAAGTTTGCTGCTGATCACATGGACAAAGACAAGGCCTTCTGGAGGAAAGTTCTGTGGTCAGACGAAACTAAAATTGAGCTTTTTGGCCACAATGACCAGAAATATGTTTGGAGGAGAAAAGGTGAGGCCTTTCACCCCAAGAACACCATACCTACCGTCAAACATGGTGGTGGTAGTATTATGCTGTGGGCCTGTTTTGCTGGCAGTGGAACTGGTGCTTTACAGAAAGTAAATGGAATAATGAAGAAGGAAGACTACCTCCAAATTCTGCAGGAAAACCTAAAATCATCAGCCAGAAAGTTGGGTCTTGGACGTAGTTGGGTGTTCCAACAGGACAATGACCCCAAACATACATCAAAAGTGGTGAAGGAATGGCTAAATCAAGCTAGAATTAAGGTCTTAGAGTGGCCTTCCCAAAGTCCTGACTTAAACCCC
Source organism: Neosalanx taihuensis (assembly GCA_030340665.1). NCBI lineage: Eukaryota > Metazoa > Chordata > Actinopteri > Osmeriformes > Salangidae > Neosalanx > Neosalanx taihuensis. Next base: position 3,321,125 of record CM059300.1, read on the forward strand.
ATAGAGAATATGTGGACTGTGCTGAAGAGACAAGTCCGACTCAGAAAACCAACAAATTTAGTTGAACTGCACCGATTCTGTCAGGAGGAGTGGTCAAAGATTCAACCAGAAGCTTGCCAGAAGCTTGTGGATGTCTACCGAAAGCGCCTAATTGAGGTGAAAATGGCCAAGGGACATTTAACCAAATATTAACATTGCTGTATGTATATTTTTGACCCAGCAGATTTTGTCACATTTTCAAAAGACCCATAATAAATTCATAAAAGAAAAAATTTTCATGAATGTTTTTTGTGACAAAGAAATATGTGCTCCTTATCATTCCATCACAGAAAAATAAGAGTTGTAGAGTTTATTGAAAACCCTATATTGCCATGGCATACATGATCTTCACTAGTGTATGTAAACTTTTGACCACAACTGTATGTACTTTGTAAGTACACATGTTGTCTTTGCGTGGGCAGTGACACTGGCAGTCTGCTGATAGTTGGGGCTTGCCAGGAAGGAGGGGGGGGTGTTGAAGTTTGACCCCTGCCAGGACGTCAGCCCGCTCTCAAACTGCTGTACCACACATTGGAGATCTGTACACCTGGACAAGGGCAATGCTGACCAGCTGCCTGACTGTCTCATTTTACACACACACACACATACACACGCACATGCACACACTCACACACACACATACACACTCTCTCTCACACACACACGCACACACACACACGCACACACACACACACACACACATACACACGCACATGCACACACTCACACACACACACTCTCTCTCACACACACACGCACACGCACACACTCACACTCACACACACAAACATACACACATGCACACACTCTCTCACACACACACACACAAAGGCACGCACGCACGCCCACACACACACACACACACACGCACGCACACACACACACACACACACAGGACAATTTTCGCAGCAGTTTGAACCTTTGCATAAAACAACCATAACATGACCTTAGTGGTCTAAGGACTGTACCATAGTCTGAAACAGGGGGCAGGGCCTGAGGGCTGTACCATAGTCTAAAACGTGGGGGGGGGGTTAAAGTGAACCTTTGATCCCTGAAGGAAAGGCCCTGAGGTCTGGCTGCAGCTGACAGCTATCTGCAGGAGGACAGGGGATGGTTCTGCTGCTGTCACATGCTGGCAGGGAGGAAGACACTCTCAGGTATTAATCCAATATTGATAATCCTGCTGCCCTGCCTGCTCCATTGACAGACACAGATGCACAGGTGAGAACTGCATGTGTGTGCGGTCGCTAGTCTGTCTGTGTGTCTGTCTGTGTGTGTGTGTGTGTGTGTGTGTGTGCAGAGCAAGGGACCATCCATCCTGCGCTGTTTCACAAATAGGCAGTGCCCCCTTTAGAAAGCTAGTCCAACCTTCCTAAACCAAAATGGAAAAGCTGCAAGCCTATACGAGCCAGGAAGCCCTGTCCAAGATAAGGACCAATAGACAGCCATCAATCTGGCCGTACCGAGACTTCCCCCATGTCCACATGACCCAGAGTCTGCAGGACAGAGGGGTCCGGCGTGGCCCCCTCAGGTGCGAGCAGGTACCTCCCAGACAACACTGTCTCTACGCTCCCAATGAAAGACAATAGCAGCTATTTATAAGCCTGTAAGCCTGCTGTGAAGCTCATCTATAATCTGAACAGAGCACAGCCTGAAGGTGAGATACACACCTATGGACTGACGGAGACACACACAAACACACACAATAACACAATAAAAACTGTATAATCAAGTCCCTGGTGTTAACCGATTAGAAATTCTTGCACTGGCTGTGAGGTATATTATTGTTACTTGCTTCCCTACCCATACACTATTGCTCGTTTGAGGTTCATTTTTGTATGTTTGATTGTAACTTGTTTAACTGAATTTGCTTGCGGTTCTTCCCTGTGGCACTTGTTTAGTTTCCCACAATGCACGCTACACACTCTGACTACCCGCAGCGTTCGGGGACTGTCTCGCTGCTATGATCAGCGATCGATGCTCTTTTGTAAAGCTCTCTCCCGGGAGTCGCTTTGGATAAAAGCGTCTGCTGAATGTGTAAATGTACACAATCCCTCTTCCTTCCCCTCACCGTGCTCAAACACTTCAAGACAGACGCACGCACACACACACAGCGGTAGCCATGTAGACACAGTGATGGAAAGTAAACAGACGGAGTCCCTGCAGAGTTCACACTTACTACAGCTCCTCTGGAATGTTCATGCCAGACTGCATATATTTTACAATTGGTTTGAGTTTAAATGGCTGCGCACGCACACACAAATACATAGACACATACGCACACACTGACCTGATCGTCTCTGGGAGCCCTCCCCTCTCTCCATGGTAACGGGGGGGAGCTGGGAAGGTGGTGGGACCCCTGTCCAGTCTGATCCCCTTAGCTAAATGCTGTCTGTCTGTCTGTCTGTCTGTGTCCGTCTGTCTGTGTCTGTCTGTGTCCGTGTCTGTCTGTCTGTCTGGTCTAGCTGCCCTCCAACATATCTGCCTACCTCTCTATATGTCTGTCTAAATGCCTACCTGCCCTCCTGTCTGTCTGTCGGTCTACTTGTCTGTCTGCCTGTCTGTCTCCCTGCCCTCCTGTCTGTCTGCTCAGTCCAGCACCAGATCTCAGCTGTCTATCTGCTCCATCTGATCGGACTAGCTTAGAAGCTTTGGATCAGCTGGATGTGTGCGCGCGCGTGTGTCTGAGTGTGTGCATTCTGGGGACTGTAGCCATCACTACCCTGTCCTGCAGCAGCACCTGACCTGAGCACCCCCCCCCCACACACACGAACACACACACACGCTGTTGGCAAAGAGAGTGGGAGGAAGTGTGTATGGTGTATGGAAAGGGAGGAAGTATGTGAAGGACAGAGGGTTATGGAATCCAAGAGGCAGAGAGAACAAGAGAGGGAGTGTGAGAGAGAGAGACACAGAGACACGTGAGAGAGGGAGAGGGAGAAAGACAGAAAGACAGTGAGTGTGTGTGTGAGAGAGAGAACAAGCGGAAGAGACAAAACATGATCCTGTTTGGTGGGAAAGGAAAGGACAGAGAGTGAAGAGGCAGGGTCACATTTCACCACAAGATGTCATCACTTCCCCACTGCTCAGTTCTACCGCGCAGAGATTCTGCCATCATTTGACTTTTCCCATCAGCCCTCTATGAGCATCACTGCTTCAGGAAGTGATGACTCGACAAATCAAAAATATGCTTCTTTCAACAGAATTGATCCTAAATCTGGCTGCTTCAGAACACAACAACCCTGCTCATTGACCCAGATAAGAGTTCACCGATCAACACCGACGTCGAGAAGAGTGAAAAGGTTTCCAGATCCAGCTTATAAGCTGTATAAATAAAGAAGAAATATTCATTAAGCAGACGCTCTTATCCAGACCGACTTACAGCAAGTAGGGTGAAGTGCCTCACACAGAGGGAGAGAGGACGCTGCAGAAACAAATCCAACTTTCACCAAGTACACAACCAAAAACACGTCCTGTGTGGATTGTTCTTTTTATCTGCACAGCAGTAACAGAATAGCCGTCGTGAAAAGATTCCAGCGTATATCAAACTGGGAAGGGACTAAATCACATTCCTGCAGAATCCCCAAACTCCGCCAAAGACTTCTGGGCAATCCTGAACAATACTGAAGACTTCTCCACTTGACAGTCTGTAATTCAATCTGATGCTAACAGCATTTAGTTCGTTTGGCCTACTCTGGTTTAAGAAGATAACCAGGCAACCAGATAACCAGATAACCATCGTCTGCTTCTCTGCTTCTTCAGAGGAACACTAATGGTTCTGTAATTATGGGTACATTCAGCATGGTTGATCTCAGACAGTGTAAGGCTCAGTTACAG
>CM059300.1:3330000-3420000 GCA_030340665.1 Neosalanx taihuensis
GCAGGGACGCATCTAAAACCTTCAGTTACTCACCCCTGCTTTAGGGCCATTATATCAGTCACTAACACAATCACAAAATAAAGTCAGCTACATTTAAAATTTTATTTGTAAAAATACATTGCACTAATGCAAAACAGCTGAACTTGGTCTGTCGTTATCATTCTTTAACTATAATATATATTCTACTATAGGGTAGGATTAGAAAAACATTTCACAATCATAACACAGTACAGTGAAAATGAACCTCCACTTAGATGAAATGACAAATGTATCAAAAGTTAGATATCATAAACATTAATATAATACACAATCTTTCTTTTTCTGAAGGATTACCACAAACTCCTAATTAGATTAAAATTGAGCTGGTTTAGCGATGCAGCTCTGCTCCAGCACACCTCCACAGAGCTTGATAACGGCCCTTCAATAGAATCAGGTGTGCTGGAGCAGGGAAACATCTAAAACCTTCAGGACAGTGGGCCCTCAGTTCACATTGGAGTGGCATTTCTTCATATGTAGCTTCATACTATATTTCACTATGAAACTCTTCCCGCAGACTTCACAGGAGTACGGACGCTCTCCTGTGTGAATGTTCAAGTGGGACTTCAGGTGGGCGGACTGGGTGAACCTCTTCCCGCACTGGGCGCAGCTGAACGGCCGCTCTCCCGTGTGAATCCTCATGTGGACCTCCAGGTTCTGCGATGTGGCGAAGTGCTTGTTGCAGAGCCGGCAGATGAAACGCCTTCCTTTCCCGCTGGCGCCCGCCTGGACCTCGCCGTGTTGCAGCCGGCCGGACTGCTCGTCGTAGACGGAGAAGGCCATCAGGTCGGAGCCGTCGAAGTCCATGGAGGGGTTGATTTCCGAGGAGAGGGGGCAGTGAGTGGTGGTGGCCCCCGACACGCTTATCAGCTTCAGTCCGAAAGCCTCATGCTCTCCATCGTCGCTTTGGTGGAACCGAGGGTAATCCAAATCGCCACTTCTCGGTTTGGGCCATGGAGAACAGAGGTCCAGCTCTAGTTTATTAGGCTCAGAGTCGATCATGGCCTCAGCTTGACCCTCAAAGTACACCTGACCCCCGGTGTTAATATCTGACACCGGTGAGCAGTCCGGGTGGTCTGGGTGAACCAAGAGCCCCTCCGCAGCTGTGTCGGAGGAGTACGAGTGACTGGACTCGGCCATCGCCATGTCTTCGCCCTCTAGCTGCCCAGAACAGCCAGGCTCGCTGGAGGCAGCGCGCAGCGTGAATGGAGAGCCCATAGTTTTCCTGTTGCCAGGGTTTATTTTTGGTGCGGAGCGTTTAAAAGTCGGTTTGGATGCTGTTTTTTTCTTCAGGTCCAACTGCAGGTTTCCTTCTGTGTCGTTTCCTGGCCAGTTTCTTATCTTGTTTCTGAACTGTCCAGGGCTGCTTCCCTCCCTGGCTCCAGCAAGGGTCTGTGTCCCCGTTTTAGTAACTTTGGCACCTGGGGAAAAAACGTTTTGGTCAAAACACTGGAGACACTCAAGTAACAGGGAGTCAGGTGGCTCAGCGGTTAAGGCTCATGACTGGAAGGTTGTGAGTTCGATTCCAAGTTGTGGCTACATGATGTTGTCCTTGGGCAAGGCACTTCACCCTCCTTGTTGTAAGTGGCTCTGGATAAGAGTGTCTGCTAAATGACTACATGTAATGTAAATGTAATGATTTGAGTACAAGCTGAAGAGGGATGTCTACACCGCTGATGCCTTTGAATGGTTGTGAATGGTTCGTGTATGAATTACCGTCCTTGCTCTCCTCGTTGGCCTCATTATCCGAATCTTCATCTTTGATGAGCACCACATCAGGAAACTGCAATGAAATATTAGTGAAAGTTAACTCCTCACTTTTCACCGCGGACCTCTCGCGAGTTCAGCTTTCACAACAAAGATCAGATAAACGCAGACATGAGCGATGCGTCCTCCTACAGTCCTAACCAGTTACTCAACGCAAAACTGATTAGAAAAATAAACACATACGGATGTGCATGATTAGTTGCCGTCGGTGGCAAAAGGTTACCTCTTCTCGCGTCATTAAGTACCCATCTCCAGGAGTTATTTTCCCATCATCGTTGACGTTTTGCCCGTTGTTATTCTGTCGCTGTTTGGTGCAGGTACCATCTCGCGATAAGGACCCCGCGTCTGCGCTTGCTACATCGGGAGCTTGCGAGGACGCGTTCCCGCGAGCAATAATAGATTCGATCAAATGCAGCTTTTTCTTGAGGTCCTCGTTTTCCTTATGTCTCTTTGATATTTCTAAATGCAGAACAGCATAACCTTCGTCGACGATTTCACAGATCTCGGTTACAGCTGCTTTGGTCAACGCCCCCATAATAAGAGCAAATTGATCGTGCATTGCCTTTGAATTCGGCACGTGCATGGCCATTTCGTTCATCTCCCGGTGGGGTTTCACTTTAAACGACATTGTAGACACTACCGTAGTAGCTATTCCAAAAGCGATCCGTTTTCTGCTGGCGGACAGACGTCGGGCTAAACTGCAGTCGCCGATCCGAATTGTCCGACTTCCTTTTCCCATATTGTTTCAAAATAAAAGTTCCGTCTTGAAACGTTGATTTCGTTTTTCTTCACCTTCCAGCTGATATACTGTGTAATGTTGTAAAATGAAATACATGCCATCTCCCTCCAACTCTATTGTTGTTCTTTCTCTATTGTTAAATCTGCTTTTATGCTTAGTATTCTAGTTTTGACATTGAGTCTGTTCCCAAAGGCCATGCGAACATAACCCCTTCATCCAGGTCCACTACTCGCCCCGCGGGCCTCGAACCTGGGTTTCCAGCATGGGAGACAGACGCTCTAATGAGGAGGCTCAAGGCTGCAAACTGTAGCTTCTGATGCTAGAGCATCCTTTGAGATCAGAGGAGTGAGGTTTACCCACACAGCTACTACCAGCTGCCACCTGTTCCACAAACAACTCAATAGTTTCAGACCAGTTGCACACAGTTTAATGTTGGATATTGTGGACCTATACACCAAATAATTAACAGTTGCATGCTATTTAAGAGATGTACAACCCAATACAGAGAGCAATTTGTCTTTCTAGATAGCAAGAACCAATCAATAGCAACAGAGGTCCATACAAGGCCCACATCAGAGGTAAAAGTTGTTCCAAGTCAGTTTGCACAAAACATTGTATCTGTAATTCAACCACCTAAAAAAGGTAATATAATAGATATTTAAAATGATAAGGCATAACAAAAGGTTATTGGGATTCGATTAATTGAACCATCCGTTCTTTCAGGGTACACACACACGTTCAGCCAGGAACCTTTGCCAGTGATGGACAAGTTAAACAATGTTAAGACCAATGCACGCTAATCTATCAAAGGGATATACAGTAACACGGTATCAGTTCTGCAGTTCGCTGCTCCAACAATCAACAACCACCGCGGTCCTTTCGGCAGCCTTCATTGGTTGAGCTGAGGTTTGAAACCCCTACGCGTTGCCGTGGTGTTTCTGTTGGTGTATCCTCAAGTTCTGTTTGCCGGCGAACCTTTTCCCGCAGTGCTGGCAGGCGAAAGGCCGTTCCCCCGTGTGAACGCTCTGGTGCGTTTTGAGGTGCCCGGACTGGGTGAACCTCTTCCCGCACTGGGCGCAGCTGTACGGTCTCTCTCCCGTGTGCACGCGCACGTGAGTCTCCAGGCTTCGCGACGAGGTGAAACACTTCCCGCAGAAGTTGCAAATGAAGCGCCTGTCCCTGTTGAACTTGCCCGCGTCCGGCTGATCGGCCTTGGAGGAAGACCCGCCGAGGCCCGAGGTCATCTGATAGTTGGTGGAGGGTGATGTCAGGTCGGAGACTTTGTCCAGGTGTAGTCCTCTTTGGTCGGGTTTGTACTGTGCGTGCTGCATGGACACCATCCCCGGTAAGCACTGGTTGCTCCAGGAAGAACACATCTCCAGCTCCACGTCATACGGCAGAGAGCTGAGCATGGACGCGCCTCGTTTCGGTTCGAACCCCCCCGCCAGAGAGCCGGGACTGCAGCTCGAATCGAAGAGCTTCCTGGCAGACTGCCCGACGGTCACCTCGGAGTCCGACTCGGAGACCAAGTCGAAAACCTGCTCCGCCGTCTCGCTTTCGGCGCCCCCTGCTGGACTGGAAGAACCCGGTTCACTCTGAGTGTCTTTGGGTTTGTAACGAAGGGTCAGGGTGTTCTGTCTCACAGTCCCAGCAGCGTAGCTGGACGCAGAGGAAGGCTGGGGGTCCTCTTGCTCGGAGTGAGGGGGGCTGGGCTCCTCTGCACTCTGGTCCCAGTGGGTTAGCTTGGTTGGCACGGCGACAGAAGACCCCAGGTTGGAGGGGCCCTCCTGACAGTCGTCCTCCCCGAACACTTCCATGCCTAACAGACAGATCATGAATGCATCAGAATGGGTCAACATGGCACGCTTTATACAGGCTGTATGAAACAGTATGGTGTGATGTCACAGATAAGGGATTTTTTTGTCTTTGTTGACTTAACGGTCTTGTTGTTTTCTTACCGTCCTCATTGATTAACAGTTGATCCTCAGGATCATTACTACTCAGGTGATCTGCCGGCTTCTCCTCTTTAATCAGAACTATGTCAGAGCCTTTCTCTTCCTCGGGTAACTGGAAAATGACCTAACAGATCAGACACGAGCCGCTGCATCAATTCCACCACAGAATAATCTGTGTGTCTGGGCTCAAAGTGCTCATTCCTACATTCCTATCGCATAAAATAACTTGACAAAAATGTAATTGAAAAAAAAGTATTGTCATGCTTTGGCAAATAGTAGTAACAATTTCAGAACTTTGTTTAAACCTTTTGTAGACGTGAATCATGAAAATTATGAATATTTCATTCACTGCATATAGGTCAACAGCAAACTTTCATATCTAAAAGTCGCCTGTTATCTTATTTTTACCTGATTGGTTCCAGACTTTTCAGAAACATGCTCTTCAGTTGACTCTCTCAAAGTCGTTGTTTTGCCGACTCTTCTTAAATGACCAACCGGCTGCTTTCCACCCAGTCCTGATAAAAAGGCACGTTCTGGAACAGCACCAGACATCATTACATTAATAATCCGACACCATATTGTTACACACAGAACATATGAATGATAGGCTGGGATTAGAACCCATGTGCTTATGGGATCACCAATTCAAAGTGCCACACTAGTTAACTCACCATCGAACATCAATGCCCCTACTTCTTGCAGGTTGCCCAAAGAAGCTTTGTTTCTGTTGTGCCCACGGACGATAACTGTCTCGATCAACTCCAGCTTCCTTCTCAGAGCTTCGTTCTCTTTGTGGCTCCGAGATATTTCCAATTGCAAAATCGCGTAACTATCATCTACGAGCTCACAGATCTCTGCCACCGCCGCTTTGGTCAAAGCCTCCATGATGGACGACAACTGAGTATGAAAAGCCTTGTAGTTCGTCATTATCAACGGGGGTACTGAGACAACCACCTCGCCTTAATTCGAAAGGTATTGACATTAATGGGGTATTCCCTTTAATCGAGCCAACACTATCCGTCATTAAATATGTGGGGTTTGATACCTGTTAGCTTTGCCACTCATTCATCAAACATCAGCCAGGTCGGTAGGGATGCTGCTGTTGTCTTTGCTGGTTCTTTCTGCTGTCCCCAACTTCCGGGTTGGGACCTTCAAAATAAAAGCCCCACTGCATGTCACACTGGATCGTTTTCAAGTTGGTGTTGGTGGTTTCCACAGCAACGGTCATTAACACATTGACATCGGAAAGATGGTATTCAGTAAGTATGCCCGAAACCCAAGTATCTATAGATATCTATATATAAAATTGACATATTGTTTGACAATTGTTTGACAGAGTTTATTATTTACTTATGGGTTTGTAGGGTTACTAGACTGTAATAGCCTCGAGCTGCGGCGGCCGTTATTTAAAACGACTCTATTCGACTTCGTACAAGTGGAACCTAACTAGATCAGCAGCAGTAATAATACTAGTTAATAATCCAATCCAACTTTGTTTCAACTTTGTTTCTATTGCACTTTAAAACAACACAGTTGACCAAAGTGCAGAGACAGTGATCAGTGAAGTCTGGCCATCATAGCAGCCTGTTATTAGTCAGCTATAGAGCTGGCTGAAATGAGTCAGGCTAGACTTGAGAGCACTGCTGGAAGTATGACTGTTTCTATGTACAGTAAACCATCTAAACTGTCATGAACCTTTTTCACCTGTTCTGTCGTCAGTCACAGAGGAGATGGTCCGAAGCCGATCTGAGCACAACAACTGTGAGATCTTCTCCTTGGAGGAGTTGTCCTTGCATCAGCAAAACATTGAGAGAATCCAGCACCTTGACAGGTGGTGCAGGGATCTGAAAATCCTGTATCTTCAGAACAATCTGATCCCCAAAATAGGTGGGTGTTTCCGGGCATGGATCTGGTTCCTCAAGGTTTTTTTGTTTAAAAAAGCAGCGACACACCTGAACTGAATTGAAGATTTTCATGTCTGAATTTCATTAACATTCAAATGATCATTTAATTGAACGTAACTGGGCCTCTTATCAACAGAGAGTGTAAGTCGACTGAAGAAGTTGGAATATCTTAACCTTGCCTTAAACAACATCGAGCTGATTGAAAACCTGGAAGGTATGCTTGGTCTGTGTACGTTTTGTAGTGACACTTAATAATATAAAATAATATACATATATAAATGCATTTCATTTTTAAAATGCATTGAATAGTTATTGAAATGTAAACACTGCTGAGTTTTACCATTTTAATTTGAGGAACCTGAATTTCTGAACTTTTCTGGATTCTGGATTTACATCTGGGATCATTAAAATGTGTGTACTGGAGCAGAATATCACTCTTTCTCCAACAGGATGCGAGAGTCTTCAGAAACTGGACTTGACTGTGAACTTTGTGGGCCAAATAAGCAGTGTGGAGTCACTGAGGAGTAACCTCCATCTTAGAGAGCTCTTCTTGGTAGGAAACCCCTGTACTGAGTTTGAAGGCTATCGGCAATATGTAGTGGCTTCTCTTCCCCAACTGAAGGTAGGAAGCCAAAGATACCAACTGTTTTCTTATAACGTCTCAATAAGTTAGCATATTTGTTTGTAAAAGTTGTTATTTTCCCTGCTTGTCTGTTTTATTGCTGTGACTTCACAATGACGTGTTTGTCTCTTGGAGAACTTGACAATAATGGCGTATCTAATGGTTACCATCCACTTTGTTGCTATGACTGACGCTTCCTCCAGTGGCTCGACGGGAAGGAGATCAGCCGGTCGGAGAGGATCCGAGCTGGGCAGGGGCTGGAGGAGGTGAGGAGGAGCGTCAGGCAACAGGAGCAGGAGTACCTGAAGAAGAGACGGAAGGAGAAGGAGGAGAGCGAGACAGACAAGCTGGATAACAAGGTCCTCAACAGCGGAAAGAAACCAGGCTTCGACGGGCGCTGGTACACGGATATCAATAACACTGTGTACGTGCATGCTTAGGGTTTCCCACCGAGCGTATTATTAAGATGGCGTAGCATTTATTGTAGGTCCCGATGTGCCAAAATAACCCTTTGTGTTTGTTTACCTTAAGCCCAGAGCCAGAAGGTACTAAAGAGAACCAGTGTGTGGAACAGTCCGAGAACCAGAGGGTGGAACAGTCAGAGAACCAGGGGGAACAGTCTGAGAACCAGAGGGTGGAACAGTCTGAGGAGGAGACCTCCAGCCTCTCGTCCAAGGAGAAGGAGTTCTGGGAGAAACCATGCGCCTTCACTCCCGAGTCCCGCCTGGAGGCCCACCGACACCTGGAGGACATGAAGAAGACTAAAGAGAGGTAGATAACGAAACTGCCCAGCTCTTAACCCAGTCTGCTCTCTGTTTACTGTCTAACACCACAGGGGTCAAACTCCAGTCCTCGAGGGCCCAACTGTTCTGACAGTTTTAGATATTTCCCTGGTGCTCGAGGGCCACTGTCCTGACAGTTTTAGATTTGAGGGCCACTGCCCACAGAGCTTGATAACAGCCCCATCATTAGTATCACCCCCCCCCCCCAACCTGTCTACAGAACTATGAAAAAAGGTTGTTTGTTTGTTGTCATCCTCTTCCTCCCTCCACTCATCCCTGACTCCTCGAGAGATCAGCAGAGGTTCTAGTCTCTTCTAGTCTGTGTTTATGATTCCACAGCTCAGTAACTATCTAGGCAGGGATGTTAGTCACTAGGGCCATGTTCTTGAGCGTCACATCACACTTCATCTCTCTATCTCTGCTCTCCCTTCTCATAACAAGTAGCTCGTCCACCACCTATGCCCTGTTAGCCAGACACATTTTTTAATCCAAGCATAATCGGCCAACGCGTTGGAGCCCATAGAAGCTGGACTGTCAACAAGGCCCTGGTAGAAATGTCATGGTTATCGATCACGTTAATGACGAGTGAGGCGAGTGAGGGAGGTCTGTAAAACTTGTCTGCAGCGACCTCGTTAACCCTAACGAGGCTCTGTCCTGATTTCACATTAGCCTTTTTAAAAACATCAAGCCTGTTGACATCGCTTACGCACTTACGGCTCTGACAACTGGACAACATGCGTTCTAATGAGAGTTGAGCTCAATTGTCTGATCTGGTGAGCCAGTGTTTACATTTACGTTTAGTTATTTAGCAGACGCTCTTATCCAGAGCGACGTATAGCAAATATTCCCCCAGGTAGGGTGACCAGAACCCTTCATGTTGGCACGGCAGGGATTTAAAACCCGCAACCAATTCCCTCACTGCTCAGCCACTTGAAGTGTTCAATTTGAGAGCTTTGTTAAAACATTAGTAGTTTTAGTTTAGTTAGTTTCAGATCTTTGAGCCTGAACCTACCAATGCTAAAAGTAAACACGTATTTCTCGTTTTATGATTGTATAACAAATAATGACAGCGAATTAATCGCAGCGTCATTGGCGTCGTGCTCTAAATTGGCGCAGTTACTCTCTTTGGCCACTGTGTGTCACTGTAACATAAACATTAGTTTAGACCGCTTGTGGTCCCACACAAATAAACTTGAGCAAAAGCTTGATTGAACTAACTTAAGCTTAAATGCTGTACAGTATACAATCACAAGTGTAACAATTCAACAAAAATCGTTAACGCTTCATGCTTAAACCCTTTTGTCATCCTGTTGATTCAACTGTGTTCAAGCCAAAAGTACTAAACACATGGCTCCTCCTGTTACCACGCACACAGGACTCCTACAGACCGTCCAAAACGTCACAGTTGGTAACCATGACATTCCCCCCTAGCGCTGACAGTCTCTCTCATCATCTCCCCCTCTACGAGAGAGACCTCATCACAGAGCTAATCACAAGCTTCCATCTTTTTACTCTCTCTCAGGAGTAGGGGGTAAACCAACCCTAATTAATTTGCCCACCATGCCTTTAATTAACTGCGGCCTGCTCACCCTACAGGTGACCCACTTACCAGGGTGTTAATTGGGTGTGTTTGGTACCCGCTCTCCTCCCTGGTGCTGTCTGTCTGTCTGTCTGTCTGTCTGTCTGTCTGTCTGTCCGTCTGTCTCTGTGTGTCTCTCTGTCTCTGTTTCTCTCATTTCAGTGGTAGCTTTAGGCTGCAGCCACTATATTAAAACAGGGACCCAAGACGCACACATTTGCAGTTTAGGGATTTACACAGTGAGACCCCAGACAAGATCACTTTGAAGTTAATCATGTTTTTAAGAGTGGCTGTGCTTAGTTTAATATGAGGGTGGAGGCGGTGCCAACCTGAATTAAGAGATGAATTTGTCTCAGGTAAAAATTGCCCACCGGTATTGAAAAAGGCTGGTCTCACCATGAGAAAATGAGGGTTTATTATTTTTACTTGGTTATAATCAGGGTTTGGAAATAGGAATTCCCTTTGAAGCGGTGGTGGGGGGGGGGGGGGGGGATATCTCCGACTCCCCACTGCTGCGTCCTTCTCCCACCTCCTATCTGCCTCTCAGAGGCATGGCAAGCTGTAACTATTACAAATAGGATAAAAACATTGCCTCTGGCACTATCAATGGAGGCGTAGTGGGTTTGGAAATATGCATATATTTGAGACATGTAGCTATGCTTACAGGAAGTGACATCACTAGTCTTAAGGGTAGGGTAAGATCTGCTCTGGATACAGGTCATACTATAATATCTGGGTTGTGACACGGAACTTTGATGCCGTGTGACAAAAGGTGAGAGGTAAAAAACGAAAAGCTCATCCGTATGTGGAAAGGGGTTTTAAACCATGTGTTGTCCGAGTGGGAAATCCTGACACCCTGTCTCGTCTCTGAGCATCCCAGTCCGCTGACTTGATGCATGAAGCCCATCTTTCACTGTGTTGTCAGGAAAGATGAATTTTGCAGGAGATCAGTCAGAAGCCAATACGTTTGGCTTAATGATTTTCCACAGCCTCGTAAGAAAAATGATGTTGGGTGTGTCCAACCTGTCATCTGTCAAACCAATCACCTGACCCTTGAGTGCTTTTACATCGTAGGCCAACTCAACTGTCTTTGTTTTATGTTGGAGGTTGGATAAGATCATTCAGACTGAGGTTAGATAACTCCAGATCATTTGGACTGAGGTTAGATAACTCCAGATCATTCAGACTGAGGTTAGATAACTCCAGATCATTTGGACTGAGGTTAGATAACTCCAGATCATTCAGACTGAGGTTAGATAACTCCAGATCATTTGGACTGAGGTTAGATAACTCCAGATCATTCAGACTGAGGTTAGATAACTCCAGATCATTTGGACTGAGGTTAGATAACTCCAGGTCATTTGGACTGAGGTTAGATAACTCCAGATCATTCGGACTGAGGTTAGATAACTCCAGATCATTTGGACTGAGGTTAGATAACTCCAGATCATTCAGACTGAGGTTAGATAACTCCAGATCATTTGGACTGAGGTTAGATAACTCCAGGTCATTTGGACTGAGGTTAGATAACTCCAGATCATTTGGACTGAGGTTAGAAAACTTTAGATCATTTGGACTGAGGTTAGATAACTCCAGATCATTTGGACTGAGGTTAGATAACTCCAGATCATTTGGACTGAGGTTAGAAAACTTTAGATCATTTGGACTGAGGTTAGATAACTCCAGATCATTTGGACTGAGGTTAGATAACTCCAGATCATTTGGACTGAGGTTAGATAACTCCAGATCATTTGGACTGAGGTTAGATAACTCCAGATCATTTGGACTGAGGATGGCATGTCTGCTTGTCTGCAGATCCCTCCCCCGGTAAATCCCAATGTAATATCCATATGCACCAATGAAAAATAAGGGTTCTGGTCACCTCACAATAAGGGAAACTTAGCAGTTTGCCCAAGAGTTAACATCTTCATGCCGTCCGTCAACGCTTGAGCAGGAGAATTCCTCAACGCAGTAACTGTATTCCACAAAATATTCACCCTGCCAAAGGGTTATCCTGAATGTCAAATGGAAAATGTATTCTCAGTTTTTTGAATTTCTGTCCAAAAGCCCCAAAAGAGAAGCGCATAGTGCGTGTAGCATGGATGTCAAGGGTTAGCTCATAGCTTGCTAAGTGGCTGTCGGAGCACATTCTCCTCAGGGCTTGAGTTCTTAATCTGCCAGCAGAGCAGAGACATGCTGACTCAGCGTCCTGATGGTAGATCCAGCCAAAAAGTTTGAGAAGAGGGACCTCTGTTGCGAGTGGGCGATGCTTTGCCCTTGAAAAGTCCCGCACAGCAACAACAGGAGGAGAGATGGGAGAGAGAAAGAGAGAGATGGTGGGAGGGCGGTGTGATACGTCGGAAGCAGGATTTTATGACAGAAGAATATCATTAGAGGGCCTTTTGAGTTAGCGCTCGACATTGGCAGGGTCGACAAACTGTTCTTCATACGCCTTTCACACAAGTTTAACGTTGAAAACTTTCGAACGATTCCATTTCGCTCACTTTCCTCCCTCCCATCTATATCTCGTGTATGTAAGTCAATCTATCTGCCTCTCTCTGTCCCTCACTCACTCTACATCTGTGCTAAAAAAAGAAACCATCCCCGCAAAACGAGTTTAAATGAAGAACTTGAACTGAACGATTGGGGGACTCGAGTGTCTTGATGGCTGACAGAGAAGCCATCTTCTGCTAGGCTGCTGTCAGGCGTCATAGCTCAGTGCTGTCCTGCATGGTTGATATACCGCAGCAAGGCTTCTAATGGTCAAATCTCCACGGGGGGGCTGGAGGAACAGCGCTGTGGAGCTTTAAAGTGCTGGTTCTCCTTGACCAGAAGCTCTTATTAATCCGCTACTGGCTGTTCATAACGGATGCCTGCTTCTTCTCAAGAACGGCAGGAGCTTAGCTGCGAGTGTTGGTGTGTGTGTGTGTGTTTGTGTGCATCTGTGTGTGTGTGTGAGAGAGAGACATTTGCTTCCTGCTGCTGTGTCACAGTGCTGTTTCCTGTGATATCCTCAAACTCAGGCTGATACCTGCGCAGAAGGCTGCTCTGTGAGAGCTGCATCACAGTGTTTTGTAAGTGTGTGTGTGTGTGTGTGTGTATACGAGAGTACCACACCATGTGTGGCAGCAGTGTGTACTGCGCCTCAGGAACACCGCCCACCACACCTGCCTCCGCTTGCTTTATGAACCCCCCCCCGGCCCAGTCCTGTGACCAGGGCCTCACCTTCACCCTGACGGCACCATAACTCTCATGCCATTTGTTATCTCTCGGCTCTCACTCACACACACACACACACACCCACTCACACACCCGCACACTCTCTCACACACTCAAACACACACTTCCACACTCAAATGCACACACTCTTTCACACTCACTCCCACACACTCAGACACGCTCTCTCTCACACACACGCACACACACACTCACACACTCACACACACCCACACACACACACACACACACACACACACACACACACACACACACACACACACACTCTTTCACACACTGCCACACTCAAATGCACACACTCTTTTACACTCACTCACACACGCTCACACACGCACGCACACACACACACACACACACTCTCACACTCACAGGCACACACTCTTTCACACACACTCCCGCATGCAGTCTCTCACACACACACGCACGCACGCACACACACACACACACACACACACACACACACACACACACACACACACACACACACACACACACACAACACACACACACACACACACTCCCACATGCAGTCTCTCTCTCTCACACACCACACACACATACACACACACACACAAACACACACACACTCCCACATGCAGTCTCTCACACACCGTGTTCATGCTTTGCTCCTTCCAGAGGGACAGAGAAGATGTCCAAGGCCCCCAGGACTCTGATCACACCCGAGGGACGGGTGATGAATGTCAACGAACCCAAGTATGTACCGCATCACACTCATACAGGATACATGTCAGTCAGTGCAATAGTAGTGAAGTGTATTCACTGTCCATAATGTGTAATGCGGATCACAAATACATCTATGTGTATGGGGAGTCAGATGGCTCAGGGGAGTCAGATGGCTCAACGGTTAAGGCAGTGGTTCTCAATTCCGGTCCTCAGGGCCCACTGTCCTGCATGTTTTAGATGTTTCCCTCCTCCAACACACCGGATTCAATTGAATGAGTCACTATGAAGCTCAGCAGAAGCCTGATAATTACACTTCATTTGAATCAGGTGTGTTGGAAGGGGGAAACATCTAAAACATGCAGGACAGTGGGCCCTGAGGACCAGGGTTGAGAACCACTGGGTTAAGGCGTTGGCCTCATGATCGGAAGATTGTGAGATCGATCCCCGGCTGTGGCTATGTGAATTTGTGTCCTTGGGCAAGGCACTTCACCCTACTTGCCTCAGGGAAAATGTCCCTGTACTTACTGTAAGTCGCTTTGGATAAAAGTGTCTGCTAAATGAATAAATGTATTCCAATCGCCCATTATAATATTGGGATGATGAGGATAAAGGGGTCCTTATCAGGTACGCAGTGTGCTTTGGCCAATGAGGTTTGGCCAGATGCATTGATTGTTGTGGGCAGGGCTGGGCTACAGAGACTGACCAATGGGAAAGGTTTCTCCAAAAACCATGTGTGCCGGGTTCCACTGTGCTGTTTGGATCTGTGTCCCTCCCCTGAACCTACTGCTGTGTCATTCCCTAACAGCATAACAGCAAAGGACCCAGTAATGGCGGACCGAGCCGACTGCTCCGTAATGGAACATAATGGGTTCCACCGCTGAAAGAGGTCTAGCTTCCCGGCACAGCGACAATGAAATCACATTCAATCAGGCGGTCCAGTTAATGTTTAAGAAGGTCACCGTCATTCTCTTTTCCAGTTTCCATCTACCTCCCGAGACGGTTTTTCTGTTTCTTTCTTTCGTTCTTTCTTCCCCCCCCCCCAACCCCCCCCCCCCCCCCCCCCCACCCCCCCCCCCCCCCCCGCCCCCGAGGCCTGTGATTGTATTGCTTTGTCGGAGGTATGAGGCTGAAACGCATGGTCAGCGAACCTGGGGGTGAAGAACTTTCCGGCAGACGGCGTGATTGGTGCATTAGTAATCTCTACTGCGGAGCTCCGGGTGTTGCGTTCTGAGAAACGTCCCTGTTTCCCTCCATTACACACGGCGGGAGGGAGGTCGGAGGTCAGAGCCCTAAAAAGCACCTCTGATTTCATTCCTAATTCGTCTCCGCGTGTCGTTTATGATATCGGTTATCCGTCAGGGGTGAGGTGGGGCTTGTAGTTTTTATGGCTGGAGAGGTGGAGTAGAGCAACGAGGGCTACCCACTCTGAGATTGAGGAAGCCTTCAATTGTGCCAAACTGAGTTTGAAAAAGCCCCGTTGAGGCTGACTGATGTAACAATGACATGACTGGACAGGAGGAAACATGCTTTTCCATGACCGTAACTGCGTACCACACCAGGTACATCTGAGAGGAAGCAAGAAGGCTGGCCAGTTTACTAGAAGAAGACAAATAGCCTGATCCTTTGTATGAGCTGCGAACTCATAAAAAACCCAAAATACAGCGTTTTGGGGTAAATCCGTAGATGTTCAGTAGAAAATAAGATGTAGGCCTCAAACAGCTAGGAAAATGCCAAAGGAACACACTACGCATCAAGAGAATCAGCCGGTCAATACTTTTTATGTAAGAGGACGTTTTCTACCTGGTCTAATCACACACGTTCCTCTCGTAGGTTAGGTTTCGTGCTCAAAGACGAGGAGGACGAGAACGTGTTCGTTCTGGATCTGGAAGTCTACAGGTAAGCGTACAGCACGATGAACGAAACTGCAAACGGAGCCGTTCTTTCGTGGAAATGGACGTAACCCGTGCCTCTTCCGTTCCTGCCCCCCTCCACGAACAGACACATGGACACCTCCCTCATGGATGTGGACATTCAGCCGACGTACGCTCGCGTTACAGTCAAAGGGAAGGTAGGTTTCTGAGGCGCACGCTAACCACTGTGACTGGAAAGTGTCGTTTGAGGCTGGGATATACAGAACAGAAATCACACGGGGGGGGGGAGGGTAAGGGCGGTCCTGGTGATAATTTCGTAAACTTGTGAGGCGCCACATCGCCCTCCCTTTCTTTCTCTTTTAGCGTCTCTTTTGAGAAGCTCCTTACCAAGGTGAAACAATCATTCACTCTTGATTAAAGATTCGAGCTGAGTTATTCCGGTGCCAGAACGGTGATTGAGTGTGCCGATCGGTACGATTTAGTGATACATTTTTATGGCAAATCAATATGGTTTTGAAGGTCCATACTTTTCTAACTTGAGACAGTAAATTCCAGTATGTGGAAGCAACCTAAAAACATGGTAGACATACCGTTCATAGGGCTGAGAATATGGGGCACATCTTTGAAGCTGTTTTCTGCTGGTGAACTTTGGCGTTTTAAAAGATGGTGCTTTTTCCAGTGCAGTTAGACGGCATCCATGCTGCCACGAGCAGTGTGTCTGCGTGTTTGGGACGTGTGTATCTACTTCCTGTGCGCAGAACAGGAAAGATATTCCTTAACCCAATGACACAAGTGCTGACCATGTAATCTCCCTCAAACAGACCTGTGTGAACTTTAAGCCTGATTAAACAAACGTTTGGACGAAGCAAAACTGTTTTGTGTGTGTCCCTTTATTTAAACTGCAGAAAACATATGAAAGATTTAAGACCTTGAGAAATTGCTATAAAATATCGCCAGTGGAGCAGGCTCTGTGAGCAGCCCAAACAAGCTGGTGTTTGTGGGGAGACTTGAATGTCGGCGCTGAGCTCCAAGAGGATTTATGGATCTGCAGATTAAGACCAGGGTCGATGCATGATCTATAGAACAACGTAGACCTCTTAAATCTCTTGACAGGAACTCATGTAGTGAAGAAGAAGAAAGTGGTATGCGGAGCACCTTCAAGGTGTCTATAAAGTTTCACGGTTTGAACGCCTGCTGTTTTCACAGGATTTGGGAGGAGTTGGGAGAGGGAAGTGTAGCGCTTGTACCTGTGAGTTTGGTCGTAGTTGTTCATAGCGTCCCATCGCGTACGGAAATGATGACTGTTGAGAATCAGAATGGGGTTTATTCGCTATGCAAGATTAACAAACATAGAATTCACTGTGGCAGAAATGAGCAAACATAGAACAGAAATGAGCAAACATAGAACATATATGTGGCATACTAATAATAAATGAATACAATGTCAAATACACTACAGATATGATACAGATAAACAAATAATACCAATGATACAAGTAACATGGAAGTACAAATAATACAAATGATACAAATAACATGGAAGTACAAATAATACAAATGATACAAATAACATGGAAGTACAAATAACATAGGTAAAGAGTGGAATGGGTATATATAGTACGGAGGGGGGGGGGGGGGGGATATACACAGTACAGTAGTGGTGCAAAAATCACAGTAGTAGTTTTGGACAGAATAAGTACAGATACATGAACTCCAGTCAGTCTCAGTAAGATGTTCTTCCCCACTGCCCCAAACTTAGAAAAGCGTACCTATAAAAAGCCCCTCTAATGATTTTAAAAGCCGTTTGACCGACTGTAACTGTCTGAATTCATAATCGCTGCATTCATCTTGATAATTAAGTTTGTGAATAATTGATGCTTCTAGATTTTCCAGCTGGTGCTGCCTGCCGAAGTGAAGCCAGACAGCTCTACAGCCAAGAGGTCGCAGGTCACAGGTCATTTGGTCCTCACCATGCCTAAGGTACAGCAAGCTGACCCCTGTCTCTTCACCACATAAACAATCTAAAACAATAACATTCAAATAACATTCAAAACGAAACAAAACCACAAACTATATGAGTTTACTTCTTAACAATCCATTATGTGAAATTCCTGTTATCGATGTTAGATTAAGTTGTATGTTTGGTTTGAATGTTTGTCTATAGTAAGAATAATGATGTCCTTTACTTTGTATCATTAGTGAAGACTGTAGTTCGACTATGATAACAGCATAATAGGAACTTTCAAACTGATGTTTGCACTCTCACAAAGACGACTGAATTAGTCTTCTTATCAGCATCCCCATTATCCTTAAATCAATCATTCATTTCGGGGAAACAATGATCAAGCATAGCCGCTCCTCCGCTGATCTAAACCAGCCTCTCTCTCAGGGCCACGTCCTCCTCCACGCACACCATTCACACTTCTGATTGGACCGATTCACCGCAAGCTTGAGCAATAGCCCCCCCCGTTCACTGTGTTCGTCAGCGTTACAGTTCAGACGACCTCGTTAGCGCACTGCTGTCGTTAAGCTACACCACCCCTGCATCAACCACTGGCATGGATGTTGCACCTGAAACGAAATATATAACTGAATTTGATCATTTATAATGATGTATAAACTGTTTTGTGTGTTCTTGTGTGTTTCTGCACAGCAAGTGTTTTTGTGTGTGTGTTTCTGTGTAGGGGTGATAGTTATAAATCTCAGTGTCTTGTGGGGTTCATCTAATCAATATTTGCTTCTGTGGGAGACCGATGGCTGAGATTTTTTGGTCATAAACTCGTACACACGCCTGTGTCGTTTCCGAAAACACACACATCTCATTTCACACACCTTCATCTGCGTTGTCGTTACGCAACAGATGTTCATGAATAATCCAGTGGCGGTAAATGTGCGAGCCGCTCTTTAATCTTCTTCCCTTCCACAGATTTGTACTTAAAGAAAGAGGCCGAGACTCCATCTTGGGAGTCCCCACGTCTCTGGGTTATGGGGAAGGTGAAACAGATGCGCTTCCTGTGTTCCAGGTGGAAGGCGTAGCTACAGTGGGGTCGTTACACTTCAGACAGCCATGATTGAAAGAGGGCTAAATCAGTCAAACCTTGCTGACGGCACTGTTGATTTGTGGGGACATGAGTTCAACAGGGATTCCAAGATTTATCTTTAGTTTACGGTTGCGTTTCATTCTGGAAGTTAAAAGTTGTACTGTTTCGGTAGCCTGATGTTCTAACTTTACATTCTTTTATATGGGTCCAAACATGCGAGTCTGAAGTTAATCAGGCATTTGCCTGTGCCAACATTGCGTGTTGACGACCAATAGTTGACACTTATTTCACCTTTTCCCGCTAAAAAACGAACACAATTTCCCAGTGCTGAGAGGAAATCTCTCCTAAAACTTTAATACAATCCATAAAGAATGCCAGGTGGGGTTTTTACAGACCTTTTTGTGTTTCTATAAAATGTCCATATGGCTTGGTGCTCACTCCTTCCTGTAATCTACTGTAGGCACAAGGTGAAATCAAGCCATCAAAAACTGCGTCACGTCCATCCAAAGCTGCTTCTCAATGCACATCGGAAGAGAAGATAAGGTATTTATTTTCTTCCATTTCTCATTATTCTAATATCATGATCAACCTGTTTTGCCCCTGCAAGGTTTATGAATAACCGACCCAGATTTGAAAAAAAAAATGAATCTATGTATTTTTTGCCAGGTCGATAAAAAATACAGTAAAGCTTCTAAAATACAGTGATGAGTAACAAAATCGCACGAGTTGTTGCTCCTGCAGCGTCAACTGAGGATGCGATGACGAATCATTAAAACTTGAGGAACGGCCGCACTGACCTTGCCTAACAGCCTTTGACATTAAACACCTTCGCAAGGCTCAACTGTGCATCATTTAAATTGCCCCGTGCCCAAGCTGGCTTTCATGGACTGTCTCAGCCTTGAAATCAGTATGGACGCCCCTACCGCTGCTGTGTTTCCTGCTGGCCTCAGCTGAGAAGTGCCCCCCCTCCCCCCCCCCCCCCCCCCCCCAGTGAAGGTTGTTCTCATCAGGAGCACAGATGATACCTGTTAATGATCGTGTCACCACAAGGCAACCCTGACCTCTGACCCTCTGCTTGTCGTAAGGACTGCAGCGAGATGTTCGCAGTTTATATGGAAATCGTCTTCCAGTGCTGATGCTCCGAGACCAGGTCGTCTCTCTCTGAGTGCTCCTGGTGAAGGTCTGGATCAGGAGGGTTTATAAAGGACCAGCACCTTTATGACCCCTGAACCTTAACCTGGACCTGAATGCTAGGGATGGTAACATGGTTTGTGAAACACTTCCAGTTAATAAGACATTAATAGTAAGACATTTTGCTTAGCAGATTAATGATTTGCCTTAAAACTAATGTCATTTACATATTTTAATTACAGTTGGGTAATATTCAACCTAATTAGTTTTAAATCTTAAGAAGTGCAGGAACTTACAGTTGCTAATGAGGCATACGTGCTCATCTGTTGAGACACATTGTTCCTGCAAACACTAAGAACAGGAATCTATTTCTTTTCATATTTTAGTTGTTGTTAATGTTAGGTTTCATATATAGAAATAAATAGGATCGATCTGCCTCCGGCTCTGTGTTAGCCTCAGTGAAGCCGGACTAAGATGCCAGTGAAGGGGTTCTCAGCTGATCTGCTGCCAGCTTTTCATTAGTTTTCATCACCTTGCCCTGGGCTGGGCTGCCACTCTTGAACACACTGCCACATTTCCATTAGATGACCCGTGCCCCTGTCCTTCAACAAGCCCATAAACTAGACAGAAGGCTGCACTGTAATCCTCTACACCCAAGTTGAACATTAGATCTTTTTTTTAAATTCTTATTCTAAGTACCTACAGTGACTATTAGCCAAGTGAAGCCAGTATATGCTGAGCCGTATTTAGACCTGATTAAATGTGACCTGTGACACCGTCACAATGTCCGGCTTCGCTACCAACTGCATGTTTCTTCTTGAGAAAGGAGAGATTGGAAGGGAGATTGTGTTGAATGGATTTAATTGACGCCACCAGGCAGAACAAGGCAAGTTTGTCATTAACATCAAAGTTGTAGACATGAACAGCTGCAGTGAGGATGTTAGATTGAACTGCAGGTCACTGGTGTTTGTTGTCAAACCATTTTATTCTTGAGTTTGGCGTCCCTATTGGAGAATAATTTGACTAACTGCCCAGTATTTCCCCACATGACCATCGTTGAAGGAAGTGTTTTGTCCGTCTCCTCATAAACGGAGTGACAGTTCAGTTGAGTTCTGGGTTTAATACGTATTTAGGAATCTGCAGATTGGGAGAGAAATGACCAGACCTCTGGCAACAAAATGAAGACAGTACAAGGCTTAGGTCTCAATCATATCTTTCCTGGACGAAGGCAAGAGAGCATTCTTTTATAGGGCACAAGAATGTAAACACAGATAGTGACAGTCAGGCGGTAATAACGTTACAACAGTATTCAGAGAAGGTGTGTTCAGTAGTGATTAATATAAGTACACAGGAAATTTAATTTCTTCCACACCATGCACAGCACTTTTTTTGTAAGATCTCCCAATTCTAAGAGTAATAACACATCGCACATGAGTGAATTATCCCTACCTTTGATTACTGTTGATTATTCATAATTCCTCCTCCTTCCTCCTCTTTACCCTAAGCTGTTTTGTCGGCCATTTTAAATGACGCAGAGCTCCGTACTCCTTCATGCACTGTGCATTATGATCTCAGACTAACGACACTATTCATCTGCCACGGTAGACGATGCACTGATGTCCAGCCAATGTTACCTGCCAATTACAGAGATGAGTTTGGGGTCTAAATTTAGGCCACGCTCACCGCTCTATTTCATTTTGCTCTGGTCTCTCATAATGAATGTCCTATGGATTATCCCTAGCCTTCACATTGATAGATCTGTTGGTTAATGGGACTTTCAGGAAAGAACCGGAACAAATTCATAGTAACTCTTTTTAGTCTGCGTATCTTCCGCTACATTTAATCTTTTAACAATAATGTGACTTTCATAAGGAAAGAGCACGAAACAGGGCCCGGTTTGTTCCAAACCGAATTGGGCTCGGGATCGATTGGCAGGTATCGAAGCAAACCAGAAGCCTCTGATAACATTACAAAGGTCTCTGTGTCATTTCAGGGATGAAATCAGCCACAGAAAGATGCAGTTCAAGCCTTTAATACAGCATCTCTGCAGAACCGCTTCGTAAACCACAGCCACTCTGTAGATAGGCAGGCATCTTTCCCAGAGTGTGCAGACGCCACAAAAATAACCTGGGGGGGGTGATTTTGATTTTTGTTTCTTGTCATTATCTTCCACCAGCTTAATTTGCCTTGGCGATAAACAAGTTGCAAAATGTGAGGTGTAATGAAGTGGTGAACAGGGCCCATCCTCTGCCTCTCCTCCACTGTAATTTGAATGGCTGCACGGTGAGATTAAATTATAATTGCTACGCTCTCCTCCATAAATCACCGGTTTCCGTTTTATCCCCCCCCCCCTTTGTCTGGTTGGTAGTGCCCACGCATACCTTGCTGCTGCGTGTTGAATGGAGGAAGTGCACTGATGCCACAGTTTAATACTGCAGTTTATTAACGGGCAAAGGTTAGAATACCTGTCTCAGCTTTGTTATCGCCCTAACGAGGTGGCCAATCAAAACAGGGCCTGCAGGGAAGTCCAATTACATTTCGTCTTTAGGTGCATTTTCCTACATGGGACTAACAAGAAAATGTCAAATGGCAGATAAGGGTAGAATGTAATGAACATGGAAGTGTGAATAAGGAGTGGCCAGATTGCAGATTGTTTTATTATTTGATTATTGAATGGAAATATTTCCTGTCCTGTAGTGGAAATGGACAATGTGGGGAGGGTTTTGCCTTCGAAGTAACCTTGGTTACCAGGACACTGTCTCGTTAAGCAGGTGTTGCATCACCTGTTCAAGAACTGCTCCATCTGTAGTTCTAAATGTAATTACATTAGTCGTTTTTGTAGCGGTTTGATTTGCCAGTAGTAGAGCTAGTTTTATTATTGCACTGCATCCAACCCAAAACATGTAGAAACCTTCAGACTATAGTTAATATACAAGATAACATTCTGTCGTTTGAGAACTAATTAGCCGGTTTGATAACTATTTTTTAATGAGCATTTCTCAAGATTAAAAAGCTGCACAATAAAGCACTACAGTGAAATAAGTCTCTTTTTCTTGGAAATAATGTAGCTAGGCAGTAGATATGGTAGTTGTAGTTTTTATTAGCGATGTATGCAGCAGATGTTTTCTTATATATGCAATTGGGACTTAGTGGAACAGCAAGGACCAACTCAGAATACATCTTTACTTCATGCTGTTGCATTCAGAACCCATCTCTGTCTTCAGTTAAAGATTTTCTGAGAAGTATTGTGATAACTTTGTCCTAATTATTCAGCGAATGTAAATTATTCTTTTATGGGGAGACACTTGTGAAATATCTTTCCTAATGGAAATCCTCTTGAGATAATTGTATGGACTTGATCCCCAAGAGAAAGACTTGGTTAACTTCAGTTTGAGCAGATTCTTAACAGGTTCTACTTTGGTGGAGGATTAATGAATAATTCATGCTCTGTCATTTTTCAACCATTCAACTCCACCAAGTGAGAGCTGGTGGTAATCCATCAAATCTAGTTCATATGAGTGTTTTCTCACAAAATCTTTGGTATCGGCAATTACTTCATCCGAATCAACAGTTTTTAACCAAACCTTGTTTTTACTTCATCCAAATCAACAGTGTTTGTCCTAACTTTGTTGACATCATCCAAATCAAAAATTTTTACCTGACCTTTATGACATCACAGGAAGAACAAAGGTACCGAGCGATTAGAAGTGGACCCAAGCAAACGATCCGTCATCGACTTGGCAAACATCGTACCCAGACAGACGACCAGCAGAGTGGGGCCTCTCGAGCGGTCTCACAAACAACATCCCTCGGCAACAGAAGACTTTACATTTTCATCTGGATTTGTGGATGACCCTGATGTCCCTCCCTTGATGTGAGAGAGGAGAGCATATCAGACTGGCAGATCGCAAGATCTTTCAACAGAAGGTCAGAACTTAATGTCAGACGTCTGCAATTGCTTGACTGAAACGCAGACGTTTTCTTCACATTCTAGCTTCATCATACATGGAAAACTTTCTTTTCAAATATTCTCATGATGTGGAGATTAAGTTTAATAAATGTGTGAAACATTGTCAATTAGGTCAATAAGCATAGACATTTGAATAATCTGGAACACGTTAAATTAATAGTTCATCTTCCCAGCTACAAACTGTTCTTTAGCTAACTGGGCTTTTAAATGTTCCTCTTCAGAACTTATATGAGTCTTTAAAATGGTATTCTGACACAGTTACTGCCCGAAGAACATAGAAATACATAATGTTAAACTTTCAATAAATCCTCTTTTTCTTTCCTTTACTTGGACTTGTCAGTTGAAAGGCTTTGAGGCTGTGACTTTACGATCTCCTCTTGCTCTAACAACACTCCCATCTGTCAAAATGGTCGTCTTCTGAGAAATGTTTTAGGTTGACCCATTTTTTCTCTTGACAGTGCGGATAACCTTTTCCCTCCTAGCATAAAAAATGGGGAGTCAAGTGGCTGAGCGGTGAGGGAATCGGGCTGGTAATCAAAAGGTTGACAGTTCTAATTCCGGCTGTGCCAACATGATGTTATGTCTTTGGGCAAGGCACTTCACCCTTCTTGCCTCAGGGGTAATGTCCCTGTACTTGCTGTAAGTCACTCTGGATAAGAGCGTCTGCTAAACGACTAAATGTAAATAAAGAATCTACCAGTAGAACACAAACTGCTTAAATATGGAAATCTTGCCATCATATATTTATGTTAATATTGAAAATGCACTGTAATTAAGGGTAAGTAGAAACTTTGTGCAAATATATATATTGGAAAAGCTAACGGTCAATTATACTGAATCAAGTTCCAGTATTTAAGATTCATCTAGAGATTATATCTCAGCCACTAGCAGGCGTATCGCTCATAAAATGGTGCTCAACACAGCACCATCATTTCTTCAGGACTAATGGTAATCATTGTTGATGTGCCAGTTGGTCCATAAAGATACCACATGTTGCTTGCATGATGTTTTTCTTCTGAATCACTTCTCAGTGAAATGAGCCAGACAGAACCGGTCCTGATGGCATTTGAAATATGTCTGCTGTGCTTCATTTATCAAACGTGGACACATGGGGAAATGTTCAATTAGAATGATTTAATATTATTATTTCACACGGAAGTCGCTTGGGAGAAAAGCGTCTGCTAAATTAATACATGTAAATGTCTTCCGAGTTCGGGGAATCCTTCTGTATTAGTTGGAACCCAGTCTGTGTCTTTCTTCAAAACGTTAGTTCTCATTCTAGATAATCGTTTGAAAACTGATGACTGAGAGAGGATTTAAAATGGAATTTTCACCAGAAAACGGTTCTCTATGGAGTAACTCATACAAAAAAAAAAAACTGACAGCCAACATGTCTACTCTCTTGATGCACCACCATGGTGAAGAAGAGAGGATTGAGACAGGAAGTAGGAGCTGGAAGTCTTAAGGTAGCGGTCGAGTCTGAGCGGTGATTGGACAGTCTGTCAGGCAGTATGTAGCGAGTCGTAGCCTATCTCACAGAGAATCCCAAAACCCTTTCTTGACGCCTATATTAGTATTTCAGGGAAGCAAGTCAGCTGTTCTAACCAAGATTGTGTCCTTGGAACCTTCCAGTCTCCCCTCATTCGTCTTCCAGCTGTTCTGAAGGAGACTCTAATCCATACAGCACAGCCTTAGGCTTCTCATACATGTTCACCAAGATGCATATGCTGCAGTTCTGACAGGAAGGTGTCAAGTGGTTTGAACTCTCCACACCTGCACCTCGTGCACGTGGATCTCCACACAGACAACACGCCACAAGGTCTCATTATTCTGCGCACAGCCGATTATGAGCGATTGTTTTTAGGCAGGTGGGCGTCCCCGACGGTCCTTCCCTGTCCTGGTGATTTATGGGTCGTGCGTCGACTCAAACAGGCAATCCTTTTGAAGGTGTCAGGCGCAATCCTCCATGTGATACTGCAGCCAGGTAACCTGCGCAAACCTTGAACCCTGATTGGTCGAGCTGAGTCAGGTTCGGTCCCGTTCCTCAGTGGCATCCAATAGGGTTGAGGAAGGAGCGATGGCAGTGGTAGCCTAAGGGTCCTTAGCCTTCAACATACTGTGCTATAAACATTTACTCCCCCCCCCCTCCTCCCCCGAAACTCTGAGAGGAAGTGCCAACATTGCATAACTGCTCCGGTTATTACTTGACCACATTGCGCTGTGCAGAAACAAGCACCTGGGTCAAAACGGGATGAAAAGAAATGTTTCCTGCTATTTGAAACCTTATTCAATTCTAAATCGAATCAAAATGTACACGTATAGCCCTTTTTACAAGCTTCACTGCCCCTCAACCAACCTAAACCCTCAAGGGTTTATTGTCGATAAGCGTGTTACGATGACAGAAAGTTGTATATGGTAAACATCGTTTTAAATAAATGAAGAAAACACCTTTTAAATGTGGAAAATGTAGTAAATTAACAATTAAACAACAATAACTAAATAATTTAGCCAACAATTGATAAGTGTGTTGCTTCCACATAAGGTCACAATACGTGAAAACATTTTGCGATTATTCTCTGAACCACCTTCAGGATAGAAGATTTACTGACAGTGAAGGAGCTGAAGAGCGTTTCATCTTGTGTGTTCTGACCTCTGGGTCGCTGTGCTGATAACCAAGAGGCATGTGAAGACAACATTTTCATAACCTTTCATAACATTTTCATAACCTTTACCAACAGATGCTGTGAAATATCCCGTCTAGTAAAGTGTCACTTGTATTGAGAACCAACCCATGCTTGTGATTACACAGGACTAAAGGCCTCTTATGTAATGGTTGGACGTCATCAGTGTTTTTGTCATAGCCCCTTTTTCCCCACAGTATGATGAAAATAAGTGAGATTTTCTTGGCGTGTACAACTCAAAAGAAGCACCAAGTATCCCAGCAATCAACACAATGTGATTGGCAGCCAGTCTTAGTGGCTGTTGCATTTTAATCACACAGGGATGTAAGAATAGATTCTTTTCCATCTGCCTGTGAACTCTTATTGTCTATTTACATTACATTTATTCATTTAGCAGACGCTTTTATCCAAAGCGACTTACAGTAAGTACAGGGACATTCTCCCTGAGGCAAGTAGGGTGAAGTGCCTTGCCCAAGGACACAACATCACATAGCCACAGCCGGGGATCGATCTCACAACCTTCCGATCAGGAGGCCAACGCCTTAACCATTGAGCCATCTAACCCCCACATTGTTGCCAACTGAAGCATTAAACACTTGTGCATTCAAAGGCCCCTCCGAAATGTTCCAGATTGAAATATGGCTGCAGCCATAGTGTTTTCTGATTGACGTTCTCGCTCACCTCTTTCTCTCACTTGCTATTCATCTGAAAGGAATGAATGATTTCATCATCCTGCTTGAGTGACCTGCCTTCTCTCAGCAGGTGTTCCTTTCTAAGGTTCTAAGGCTGGTTGAGACCAGCAATGGGGCCGCAGCAGCAAAGAGATCCTGGAGCGATGAAACACCTAGCCAGTGTCTGAAGCGGTTCCACAGCAGAACCTTCTAGAATGGGGTTCTTGTGGCAGAGGTGCCAGAACGTGTGTGTGCGTTTGGGAGGTAGGCAGGGGAGCACAGGTAGAATATTCTAGGGTCTTTGTTTTCTGGAAACTCCACTCAGTGCAGACAATTAGGGTTACACAATGATGCACGAATGGACAGATTGGTTTGTATTCGATGGTGGAAAAAGTTGAAATGAAAAGAGATTTGTTTCATATAAGCTGTTGAGCTACACCTTCTGGGTGAACACATGATTTATGGGCGTCAATATGTTTCGTTTTTTTTTTTGTAATACAGCCATCATCGAGATGGCTGAATTCCAGTATTTTTAGGCTGATTTGTTGCCGATAAACAGTTTGCTGTATGGAAGGCTGCTGTGCCTGCAGAATAGGCCTTAATGTGTTTTCAAGCAGCCTGTTCATGTGACAAGTCCTTTGAATCACTCCATGTGTGAGTGAACCAAAGGTGATGAAAAAATCTATATATTGTTAGGCTGCAATGCATTTGTGTGTTGACATGTTAAGATGGCTACTTTGACGCTACAAGCAACTTCTGGTCGGTTGAGTGCGTTTGATAGTAAAATGAAAATCCCTTTATGTCCTATTTAATTGCGACAATAAATACAACCCTTTTTTCCCTTTTTTTCCACAGCGAAGTTGTTTGTCTTGACTGGTCACTTGGTTTAATGCGCTTTAAAACATTTACTTGTGGGGAAATGACTGATGCGAAGCTGTAGGATTACGATGTTTACCTCAGCATTTATGCTGAATAATCCGGTATCGGCCGAACCCTGAATGTCAGTTCAGCAACACCTCAATCCTTCAGGGTGGGAAGGTAAAGTCATTTGTCACGTGGAAGCGGAGATGTCGCCATGTTAGCGCTTGATTCATGGCGAGTTTAAGTCATTGACTGCCTCCTGTGGCAATATAGGCCCTCTGACTCACAAGGCTATGCATTGATTTGAAAAGGTTCGCTGGAAGATGAAGTTTATACCTTGCAGCCTAAGCGATGTGACCTGGCTGGCTTCTGAGAACTCTCTCCTCTTGCTAAGAAAGATGAATACCGTGGTCTCGGTAGCTAAATGAGATTCTCATCTCGATTGGTCTTGCGGGCTAAATTGAATTGCGAAACAAACCATGTCAAATATTGTAATATTTTCCGGCGCCATGTTACGAACTGCCAAGTTAAATGGAAACTGTTGGCTTACACGACAGTCAGAGTTATCATAGTTATATTTCTTAAGGTTTCCTGTTTTATTACTACAGGTGACTGTCACATTTACATTGAGTCATTTAGCAGACGCTCTATCCAGAGCGACTTACAGCACGTAAAGGGACATTTTTTAGATTCAATTTTAATGTCATTACACAGGTACAAGTACAGGGTAACGAAATACAGTTAGCATTCAACCAGAAGCAGATATTATAACAGAGGCAAAACAGATATTATAACAGAATATAATAGTATACTCAGAATATACACAGTATGAACAGTATAATCAGGATATACAAGGTATGTACAGATTCAAGTTATTTAAGACAAATGTACAGCTGTATTGTACATTTACCTCTGAGGCAGGAAGGGTGAATTGTTTTGCCTAAGGACACAATGTCACAGCCGGGAATTGAACTCACAACCTTTCAATAACTAGCCCATCGCCTTGACTGCTGAGCCACACAACTCCCAATGTCATGTGACTCCATGACTCCCACTGTCATGGATATAGCCTCTATACGTATCGTAAAGGGCATGTAGTTCCTTTAAATAAGGTAGCTGTGTTGCTTTGATCATTCAGTTGAATCAATTTCATGTTTTTTCTTTTGAAAAATAAACTCCACCAGAAACAACCAAAAAGTGCGCTCAGATGACAAACTGTTAACCCCCTCTCGAACACCGTGACCAAACGTTTCGAAACCTGCTTCTCCGACCAGCGCGGTCGAAAGGGGAGCTGTCTCCAGTAACATCTGCGAGGGTTCTAGTGGGTCATACCCTACGGATTAGAAGTGCTGAGTTATGTCTAATTGGCCACTCTTATGTTCCCTCTGAGGTAGAGACTCGGGTGTAACAGAAAACCAGCGAGGAGAGAGAGACTCCAGTTCAGGTCTGACTGCCTGGGGTTTCTTCTTCTGCCATCTTGCAATTTTTGAGAAACCAAATCTCCCCCTCAAGATCCTTGAACCAGCCGATTGGTTGTGTGCACGAAACACAGGCGATTATTTGTCCGTGGATCAAACGCATGTGATTCTCGGCGGTCTGTTGAACCGCTAAACTTTGTGGTTATATCCTAAAAACAATGTTTAATCTGATCTACATGGCTTTGGTATCATAGTACTATAGTGACTTCGGGAGTAATCTTTGTTCCCCTGTAACCCTGTTTTATGAAACTTGGATGAAGTGGATGAATTAAACATGGGCCATGCCACTGTAGGCTTAGCCACATCAAGCGGGAATAACAGAGCGCCTGTAAAACACATTAATAATTCATGAGCTGGAACTATGGCACATCCCCCCCCCCTCTCCTCCAGGAGCAAACCATTCTCCAGGTCTCTCCTGTCTCTTCTGGCTTTTCAAACAATTCCCTCGATTAAGATGGAAGTGGTTCTATCCATCAAGTCACCATACGTATAACAGGTGTGAAAGATAATGTGTTTGTGATAAACATTTACAGCCCAAAAATTAATTAAAAATGTATGTAGTTGTGGTGTCAGCATTAAAGGAAAGCTCCATACTCATTCCATTCCTGGTCACTCTTATACATAAATACATTTACTAAGTGAGAATTATTTTTGAAATCAATTTTCATTTACTTGCTGTTTAACCTAAATACTGTTATCTTTTTGTTGCTTGAACAAAAGCATAAACGTTGGTGACTGTTGGTGGCCACTAGATATCGTCATCCTATTAATGAATTGAATATCTACCTACGAAAGAATGTTTTTGGATATAATTGAGAGGATGCTATTGCTTGTAGTGAGCCAACATAATTAACAGTGAGAATGATGTGTCACCTAAAGAGGCTTGATGATCGCAGCCAGAGATAAGCTTTCTCCCTCCAGTCCTGTGCAGACTGTCTGGATGGATGGAGGTGTGTTTGCTTGTGTGTGTACTCTGTGTAACTGAAATTGTGTGTGTGTCAATAAGATCGTCCTTTATTTATTCAATCCGCCTTATCTTAAATGTATTTGTGTGTAGACAGTATTTGTGTGTGTGCGTAATTGTGGGTATGTGTGTGTGTGGGAGAGCGGGGGTCAAGTGGGTTCAAGATGTGTGCATAGTGTTCAGGCGTGGCGCATGCCCTTTAGGAGGGAGAAAAAAAGCAACACGTCTACTTTGCCAGTCTCAATGGGCCCTGCCTCATTTACACTGTTTGGGTCCAGAATGTACCTGAGCCACTGAAATGACATGAGTGAACTACGCAGCATTCCCATTGGCAGGTTAGGATGGATCGATCCGGACTCCATATGCCTTCTCTTCAATCTGACATATTGACACGGGGAGGTTTGTGGCATGTTATTCATCAACACGTCCATCTTAGACTAAAGTGAGAGCGAAGAAATGTTTGGAAAAGTCTGGGAAATTATAATGTTCTGTTTTGTCTTTTGGGGTGTTTCTCGATGAAACAGGAAGTCATTTATCTATGTTTGACTGGTCTTTGATGTGTTTTTCTTGTAACAACTATGACCTGTCTGAGGTGAACGCACAGGTAGGTCACAGGGGTGAGCAAGTGATGAATGAATGACTGATTAATGGAGAGATATGATACTGTAGAGAGAGGATTGGGTTACAATGGAGGGGCCTAAATTTGTTTAGCACATTCAAAGGTGATCAAGTTTGGAAATCAAAACCCTAGAGTGATACTGTAAGTAAAACATTGTCTCTACCCACTGACATGACACATGTCTAAAACAGACTTTTATTTTGAAAGGAAACCGCCTCGATCAACCGTCAGTGTGTTTCGTCTCTGCAACAGGAGGGATTATCGATCTGCGAGTCGCTCTTAAGCGGCACTGAAAGTGAAGGCAGCTTTGACGTTTAGCACTAAGTTGAGAGCCGCCCCAGGGAACGAGGGAGGGGAAGAAGAGAGAAAGAAAGCGGGTTACGCCGTGGCAACGATGACTCATGCTTTCCAGAGGGCTCGTGGCAACAATCGCGTCAACTTACAAGATTTGAAATATCGTGCAACAAGATAAATTCCCCCTTTTGTTCGTCTTTCAGCGTATAATGATACAGTTGTCTCCTTGCCTTGGGCTGCGATAGACTTGGTGGACTTTGTTGGCCGGAAACGTTCTTCAGACAACTGGGATTTGAAACTGTAAACCCACACATGCAAAGCTTTTAGTCTGAACATGGGAAAGGAGACTAACTCTGAGGGCATTGACACAGTAGGTTACATCTCTCCAAAATGATTTTCCAGGTGGGTGTGTGGGTGTAAAGTTTGTACAAACCGGTTAAATCCCGGCACGGTACTTGTGTACGGTTCCTACTGTGTGTTTTTGTCACGGGATGTCCAATCTCAAAAGGAAAGATGGAAAGGCACGCACTGTTCTGTCCTTGCCAGGACAGGTTAGTCTCAAGCGACCACCGACTGGGAGGCTGCATCCTGTTCTTCAGCTGTCTGAGAAAAGGTGGCCTTTAATGGGTGAAACATGGGCGTGGCCCTGTGTGAACACTCAGGGACAACCATCCCTCATAGTCTAGAGTCTCACAGGGGAGGGGTGAAGAGGGAGAGAGAGAGGGTGGGAAGGCAGGGAGGGAGGGAGAGAGCAGGGAGCAAGGGAGAGCAGGAGGGAGGAAGAGAGAGCAGGGAGGAAGAGATAGGGAGGGAGGGAGGGAGGGAGGGAGGGAGGGAGGGCGAGCGAGCGAGAGCAGGCAGGAGTGAGGGGGAGAGAGCAGGGAGGGAGGGAGGGAGGGACTGAGGGAGGCTTGCTGACAAAGGTTCTTCACATCTGTCACACACTCCAAAGGCAAGCTTTACCTCAAAGGGCCTTTCCTATAGTTGACAGAAAATATACTCTTCTTTCCTCCCTCTCTCGCTCCCTCTCTCTCCCTCTCTCACCCTCTATCTCCCTCTCTCTCTATGTCACCTCCTAGTGGCACAGCTGTCAGTCTACCAGCGCTCTGTCGCTGCAGAGATCTGAGGGAATCCCAGGAGTCCTCCACCGTCTGACCAATACTTGACCCCTGACACCCGCTGCTACATCTGGCCTCTCTCTCCTCTCTGTTCTGCGTGATCTCATCCAGACTGTCCATGATCTGGGGCCACCGGCTGCATTCAAGGTGTGCCCATACGGCTGCTGTTCTGTAGCGCGCTGAACATGCACTGTCATCTTACCGTGAGCTGCACTCGAGCGGTGCACGATGTGACATCACATGACATGAGTCCGATTCAAGAAATAGAAGTAGTAAAAGTCATTCTTGTAAAGAGTTGTGCAGGGGAGAATCCACATAAATGCGATTCGACTGAAAAATGGAAGCTTTCGTCTGCGTTCTGTACTTGCTGTACTCGCTCTGGATAAGAGCGTCTGCTCAATGACTAAATGTAAATGTTACTGTGTAGGACCATAGTGGGTTTTCTTTGAAGGCTTTATATAATTTGGGGAGTGTCTTGACTTACCTTCCTTTGTTACCTAGAAGAGCGACAACATTTAACAGCATAGAATACATTTTTGAGGATTCACTCACTTGAATGATCAGTCAGTCTCTAAAATGCTGATCAACATGGCGACATTGCTGAGTGGCTTTGAATGGCGCCTGATCTCTAAGCGTTTGATGTGCACAGATGCTGTCAAGTTGCTGTGACAAATGCGAGCGAGATACAAAGAACAAAATGCGCACGACGAACAAGACATCTCGTGTTTAAACCGTGAATAAAAAAATCCATCCATAAGCTTGGCCCTAATTCAACAGAAAGTACGGGAGCGCGCAAGGAAATGTTTAGATCTTCTAAGATGCCTTGTCAGCAGTAGGTCACGTGCACGGCGCGCCTCGAGGATCTTCTGTTGTCTCCCGTCACGTCTGTGTTGGAGAGGATAAACCAAACCCCACTGCTCGCCAGTGATGCCAACGGACGTGTTGTACAATTTCACCATCGGCTGCTTTACGCAAGACATCATCTCCTCATACGTTCCGCGTCCCCACCCATCTCGAGCAGCGCGTGTTTTCCTCGCGAGCGGCAGGTGGGGTGGAACGCAAATCATGCTTTGTCGCGAGCGGTCGGCTGTAGAACATGGGTATGGATGAACTCTCTCGTACTGTCTTGCTGAATAATTAGGCTACATGCCTTGTACTGTTTTGAATCTGTATTTCCTATTTAGTTTTTTTTTAATTACAATGTATATGCTTTGGATGATGTTTTAATGCTGTCATATAATGGTACTAATGTTATTTTAAATTTATTTATTTTTAACCAGGCAATTGTTGCACGATGTGACTTGTAGACTACATTGTTGTTTCGTAACTAGATTTGGAGACCATTCACGCTTTCAGTCGATAGGTATCCAGCTGTATCATGGGCAGAGACTGACATCGCATCCAAATTCACGATACCGCAGAGAGTGTCCAGTGGGTTCATTCTTTACACAGTGTGACTTATCATCTTTCGCTTGTGACATCTCCCCCCACCCCTCCCCTTTTTATTTGTCTCCCCCCAGTCAGTCAGTTGAGCGCCTCCCTTCTCGAGGGGGACCAGATCCTTAAATGACCCACCCGCTCAAGGCGTCTTGATCTATCGCCCGGATCATGGCATGCTGCTCATGCAGAATCTCCACAAGCGCGGCGCAGAGGCTCACTAGTGAACATGGGGATCAGGTCCAGAAATGTTGGTAGCGGTTCGGAGGAGCAGAGGGACAAGAAGACATCGGCTCTACCCGGGGACTTGGACCAAGGAGCCGGGCCAGACAAAGATGGAGCCTTGCTGCTCGTGGCGCCTGGTCGAGATGATTTCAAGAGGGGTTCCGCGGGAATTGGACTGTTGGCCAAGACTCCTCTGGGGTACACGAGACCCACCAAGAGGAATAACGTTAGGAGGCGAAGGATTCAGAACCTTATCTACGACGCGCTGGAGAGACCGCGAGGGTGGGCGCTCCTCTACCACGCGTTTGTGTAAGTAGAACATTCGTCGGTTATTTTAATATAAGTTTTTATTTCTGTTTGATGTTGTTCTGTTGTAATTAGTCTTTAAAGTAGCGCTAAACACTTTGAGAAAGGCAGTTCTAGACATGGGACTAGCCCTACATGTGTATGAACATTAATTATTCATGTTAAATTAGGTGACTAAAAGGAATATTTAAGCGATTTCTTGCCACCTCAAAAATAAGTAATACATATATAGCAATACCCACTGTACTTAGAGAAGTTCAGAGCACTTACGTAAAAAGTGTTGTGTAGCCCAGGCTTGTAGCTTGTGTGCGTTGTTCATATTACTAGTTAGTGACTCTTACAGTGTAGTCTGCCTGAGTGCTCATGCAGAGGGCTACTCAGGGAACCACAACAGATATAAAGTTGCACACTGTCTCTCTCTCTCTCTTTCTCTCTCTCTCTCACTCTTTCTCTCTCTCACACTCACAGATACACTCCACACCCAACTTAAGGGTGTCTGTGTTTGTGTTTGTCACCGGTTCAGTCTAGTTTGACTCCAGTTCAGTCTAGTTTGAGCCTGTGAGAACACTAGAGCAGATATGCTTTTTTGCGGCTCCGGAGCAAGTCTTATTTAAATCCTAATACAAATGCATGAGAATTGTCATTTCCGGTACAATGCTTCGGAGAGTGTTTGTTGGTGTACAGAGACATGCATGTACTTAAGAAACAGGGAGATGGGGATATAGAGAGGGAGAAGGAGAGCAGGATTTATGATACAAAAATGAAGTGTGGCAGGAGAGAGGAGAAGAATGATTATATTCAGAGGGAAACAAGAGAGTCGTGGATGTAGGAAAGGTAGAATAAGAAAGACAGAGCGGACTCAGAGATGGAGAGATTAGACAGGAGGAGCATCGGATTGGACAGTAGATAGTAGACAGAAATAAAAACCAGATGAGAATGGGGAAAGAGAGAGAGACTGAGTGGGAGGGAAAGAGAGAGAGAAAAACAGAGTAATCGAGGGGGAGATAGAGATGGAGAGAAATGGAATACAAGAGACTTTGCGCTGGTGTGAGAGAGACAGTGTGAAGGGTGGGGGCGGGGGGGGGGGGGAGGTGGGGGGAGAAGAGTGAGATGCTCTGCATCAGCTCAGCAGTGATTCCTGCTCTCGTCTTGGCCTCCTGACAAACCGATGCTTCTGACAAGTGATCATGCTCCCAGAGGAGGTAGATGAGGGATCCTGCTCTAGTGTACAAGTTGTTCCTCTTACTGGAAGTTGTGGAGTTGCAAAACAACAACTTGAGTTGGTGATCTCAGCTTCAACTGGAAAGTGATGTTAAACTGACTTATGGTTGCATGTTCCTGTCACTGTTGGGATTTCTATGTAGAATATGTGTTTCTGTCTGATCTGTTCTGGTGTGGGATCATGTCTCACTAAGCCTATTGGAGAGGCCGTTAGACAGAGTAGCTGTCCAAGGTCCTGAAGTACCAACATGTTTAGATTAGATGATTAGATTAGATTAGATTCAACTTTATTGTCATTACACAGGTACAAGTCCAGGGCAACGAAATACAGTTAGCATCCAACCAGAAGTGCAAAACAGTTATTAACAACAGAATATAATAATATGGATATACTCAGAATATACATATTATGAACAGTATAGACAGAATATAGGGTATGTACAGGTCCAATCCGGGTATGTACAGATACAAATTAGACAAGCAGAAAGCAAGCAGAAATTACCGGGTAGCATGTATATACAGGTAGTGCAAATGATGCGATTGAGCAAAAAGAACAGATGTGCAAAGTGAACAAATGTGAACAAAATGTGCAGGTGGTGCAGTAACAGATGTGCAAAATGGACATATAGTGCAAATAACAATTCACATATGCAAGTGGTGCAAATGTACAAACAGAATGTGCAGAATGTGCAGAATGTTTGAGCACATAGTTGCAGAATAAATAGTCTAGTTTATTTTATAAGCAAAGCCATGTGACGGAGGGTCACTAGTGACAAGTGGTACGCTCTCTGGCAGATCTCAGACGTGTTCATTAGCGGCTACTGAGCAGCAACGCAGGAGCAATCACAACCTCTTCACGATCAGCTCGATAACAGCGATTTACTCATTAACACAAAGTATTAGCTGATTATTCGAACGCACTCTGATTACGCACTTGATTCTTTTTTGGGGGGGAGGAGGTTGATGATTGTCAATTTAGAACTGACAGTGTAATTAATTGAAATGGCGTTCTTGCCCCGAGGAGTTTTGATGTTTACGGCAATACGACCCTCTTGTATTGTGCAGTATTGAAATGAGCTTTGTGGTATACTGTCTTTTGGTACAAATGAGATTTGCAGTTTTAATTGCCATGCAAGATACACAAACACAGAATTTACTGTGGCAGGAAAGCGCAAACGTAGAACATATATTAGAGTAAGATAAAGTAGAATAAAAATAAATAAATGAAGAATAAAGATAAAATACAACCGCATTCCAGCACTTGTCTTCCAGACCGTCTACCCACGGTGATAACAGCATGTCTGAAGGAGACGCCACATGGTTCATGTTTAGGAACATGAAATCAAGGATGCACGCTGTCAGGAATCTGATGTTCAGCCGAGGCTAAGGAGGCCGCATGTCCAGTAGCAGGTTAGAAACCTGAGAGAAGCAATGAAGAGGTGAGAAATACTAAAAACAGACGGACAGTTGGAAGTATAGCCAACTTTCTTTCCTTTTTTTAAATACGCACAGACACCTCAATCTCCAAGTCCTCTCGCGGCTGTTTGTCGTTCTTCCTGAACGGCTCATCGTCACTGAGGACCCTCTCTCTCTCTCTGTGCCTCACCAGTGACATGGCCCAGATGAGGACCGATATAACAAACCGCTTGATGCGTTTACACCAAGTAGGAGAGGGAATGAAGCTGAGGGAAGATTAAGACCCCATCCCTTTGGGAGAAGACGCCATTACTCCCATCGCAGGAGCGTTCCGGCCATCATCGTTTAGAGGCATTAGTGGGAACAAATGCGTGAGAACACATTAGCGTCCAGATATGATGATGCCACAAAGACTTGATTGTCTTGAGACATTTGCACACAGGGGCGTAGAGTAATTGTTTGGTGGTGAACGAGGCGATGCTGGACTAACCGCCAAGCGTTTCCTCTGATTGTTTAAGGACAGATGCTGAGTTGCGTCTCTGACATGGCAGACGAGCATCCTAGTTATCTAAGTCTCCAAGTCACGAAGGCTGTTACCGGGTCAGGTAAGCGTGAAATGAACTGTAAAACAAGATCTGATTGGCCTAATGACGCAGCGAGCTCACCAATTGGCTTCCTGAGCAGCCTATCAGTTGTATAAACCCAGCTCTCCTTATGAGGTCATGGCTTCGAGCCTATTGGGCTCACTGCCACAGGGTGGGGCGTCTGAA
Organism: Neosalanx taihuensis; assembly: GCA_030340665.1. Classification (NCBI taxonomy): domain Eukaryota; kingdom Metazoa; phylum Chordata; class Actinopteri; order Osmeriformes; family Salangidae; genus Neosalanx; species Neosalanx taihuensis. Next base: position 3,367,380 of record CM059300.1, read on the forward strand.
AAGACGAGCTGGGATTGGTTCAGTGATGTAGGCTCTGGATTCCTAGTGGATAATTGAGAGTCGGTGGGAGGGGTTAGGTAAGTGACATCGGCCCTACTGAATGACTCATGATCTGCTTTGAAAGATCAGTTGCATCAGCTTTTTGATGTACATGAACTATGAGGACATTAATGGCGGAATCCGAATTCATGAAGGTGTGTTTTACATGGGGGGGGGGGGGACTGTTTAGTTTGTTAAATTAGGCCTATCTGACAGTACTCAAAGAGATATAAAAATGTAATAAAGCCCCTCATAATTTTTTTACGGCTCGTTAAAAGTCAGTATATTCAGGAACGACCCCCCCCCCCCCCCCCCCAGACTGCCACAAGGAATGCAGACCCCTATGCTTTTACGCTGGACATGGAGAAGACCCTGTCTGTCCCTGCTGGTGGGATAATGCGGTTTGGGCCGGATCGCGGGTCAGATTACATGCTTAAAGTGCTCCTCTGTGTGAGGTGGATGTCAGGTGCTCCGGGCTGCCCAGACAGGGTTTCAGCAGGAGGTTCAGCAGGGTTCCAGCTGCTCGCGTGGTACCTGGAAGTCTCGGGGTCTCTAAAGCCCCTTTCCTTTGCATGCGCTGAAACAATTTGAGCGTGTCAAATCGGTCATTTCATCAGGGGCAATTCAGCGCTCCGACGTTTTGGCAGGTTAAACCCCGGACGATCCGTTTCCCCCTGGCGACGACGACGGCGGCGGAACTCTGCTCTGTTGTCTTGCGAGCTGCGCACTTATCCCAAACACCAGGAACAAATCCAATTGTCTGATATCAGCACTCATCTGTTTGGCCCCCCACCCCCTTCCCCCCTCACCCCTCCATCCAGTCTGCCACAGAGGCGCTGGCAGCCTGCCTTCATCCCTCACCGAGACGGCCGTAATGCGCGCGGCGCCCACGTTCTCCGGCCCCACCCCAAGGTCTCTCCAGGGATCTCCCTTCAGTCGCTCCAGACACGATACGGTCCGAATTAAATCGCGTATCAAAGTCTCGCCGTGAAACACAAGTTGGCTTTCGGGGGGTACGGTTTGAGCAGCACAGTGCCGGAATGAGAGACTTGTTTTTTGTTGTTGTTGTTTTGTTGTGGCTGTGTTTTCGTGTTGGGAGTATGTGGATATTACGATGGGCAGGGATGGAAGTGCTGTCTGGCAAGGCTCATGCTTTTATTATTCGGACTGTTCGGATGGGTCTGGTTTTAAGGGAGATTTAAGGCACTGGGTAATTAGCTTAGGCGCTGCAGACCGGGTGAGCGATCTAATGGGACGGTTCTGACCCTTTGTTCTGGCTCGGTTCCAGTGCAAACACAGAAAGCGCATTATGATATGAGTGAACCGAGTATGATAGCAGTAAAAAAAACCCTGCTCCAGTGTCAGGTTGGCTTTACAAGACCTTGCCACCCTGAATGAATACATCACTTCAGACAGTAAACAAAACCCCTGTCGAATCTCACTAGCCCTTCACGTTGTAAAGCAACTTCAAAGTTTATTTTTTCCATTTATTTTCTTCAAAGTTTCATTTTTGTGACATTAAAGTGCAGAGTGTTCAACCACTTTAACCCCCTGTAACCCCCATTGCATAAAAAATATGCGACACACTGGTAGCTTGTGTGGAATAAAGTGCTTGGGAGGGTAAGCACAATTGAATCCCCAGCTGGGACCTCTGTCCTTCAGTCCACACGACAACAGACCACCACCCTGAGGGAGGAAGTGTTGTCAAGGTAACAGTCATAGTAGGGCTGTGTCCCCTGCGCAGGCACTTTGAACGTTTGCGTCCGATAAGTCGATGTTGTTAATTACAGTGGTCAGGTGCGCAGATGGCGGACGCTGCCTCTGTTGTTTTCCTCGGGTGTCTTGGAGCATCTTGGCGGCACGTGAGCGCAGCGGGGGCAGTTCAGGCACTGCAGCAGGGGTCAACAGTCAAGTTTGGGTTCGCCAAAATGTCCGCACGTGCGTTTGGCTGCGCCAGCTCGGGAGAAGAACGACTGCTGATGGTCCAAAAAAGACCCTACCTTTCCCCCAGCCTTCTACCAAGACCTCCAAGGATTCGGTTCTTTCAGAGCTGTATATATCCTCCCTTCAGCTTCAGATACAGCTGCTCTGGTGGTCCGTCCTCCAGACTGAGAGAGGGAGGAGAAATGAACCGAGTCACGGTGAAGCTTCATGCTAACAAGACGGACCTCCAGATTGGGGAGAAGTTTTCAAAGATTGATGAAAACATTTGAGCAGAAATACCAGACTGAAGCTTCTTCAGGCACAGAGCCTGTCTCAGATCAGTCTTTAGTATCCGTACATTCGACGCTTCATTCGATATCCTCCGCTCGTGAGCATGCACACGTAATGACAGACACACACATACCCACACACACTCTCTGTACACACACGCACACACAGCTTGTGCTTCCACTGGTGTTCTGGCCATTACTGAGTGTCTTTTCCCTGCCTTTCCCAGTCCTCTCGAAGGAGTCGGAGATCAATAGCGCACGATTCAGAAAAGCCACCCTGAGGAAGATGCTCTTACCGTGAGGAGAAAGAAGATCGACCTGCTCTGTAAGGGAAAACCCCCTCTCTCTCTCTCCACTCCAAGGCCCTCCGCATCCCAAGACACATCTCCCCGGTCGTTACTCGATCTCCTGGCTGCGGTCGTCTTCTCTTTGACTGCGCCGGTGTTGTCCGGTGTTGACACAAAGGGGGCAGGTCCTCAGAGCGAAGGCCAGGTAGAAGACCTTTACGTACGCCACCGTGGCAACAAGGGATTCTGCTGACTTGCGGTCGAGGCCAAGCGGCGTCCCCGGTGCTTGAGGAAGCGTTTTTAGCGTCTTTGCACGCATCAAAGAATAAACGTGTTTTCTCGGGAACAAAGCAACCAGGCCGGAGGTCATCGAAGCACACCCCTGCTATGGGAGGGGGGGGGGGGGGGGGGGGGGGTACTGGAATGCCAACCGTGACTATGTAAGACAATTAAGCTCCCACGCGCCGAGGAATGAGTCATTCTTTTTGGAAGCGGCGCTGGTGCGTGGTTGGTGGGCGTGAGAGGATGTGCTGATGTCTAACTGATGGAAGGGATAAGCGGCCACGTCGCTCAAGGACAGCGACAACACGGTGCTGCTGTTTCGCAGTTTGGGTTGTTTTTTTATTTATTTATTTGTTCTCAATTCTGAGACGGTGTTACAGTTTAGCTCCGGGTCCGAACTCTCTCTTGTCTCTCAAGCTCTGGTTCAGGGCTGCCACTCGACGCCTGTGTCAAATCGAAACCCCTCACATGAACTACCATACAACTATACGTAACAATACCTATTGTACAAACATTAAGTGTTGCTGAAATGTTTTGTACGCAACCTTGACAGTGAGATATAAACTATTAATGTTGCGTCCATGAAAATAGGTTGAGGATAGCTTTAGGGTAATGCAAGCCTTTGGGTTAACAGCCTTCGGCCAGCGAATGCAGACATCTTTTAAGTGAATCGTTCTTTTGTTTCTCGCTCAAACACGCATACGAAATAAGAACCGGATACGATCACGTCGAACTGTCACATTATCTGGAGCGAACCCCCCCCCCCCCACCCCCCCCCCCCCCCCACCCCCCGAGAGCGACCTCTGGTTTTAGCTCGGATATCAGAGTGATACTTAAGGGCCGATGTCACGCCCGCGCGTTTAAGCCACCTCGTTAGTGTCGACAACGTCCCGCAACCCCCCCCCCCCCCCCCACCCCCCACCCCCCGCCATCTCCAATTACAATAACTCCTGAGGTGAGAGAGAGGAAGTACGCGGTGCCAAAGGGGCGGGAACCAAAGATGTGGATCCTCCCACTCCCCCCCCCCCCACTCCCCTCCCCCCCCCCCCCCCACACTCCCCTTCCCCCCACTCCCCCCTTCGTCCACCAAGCCACTTCGCGCGCGAGGCTTTCTCTGTCTCCTGCTGTCGCCCTCCTTCTTCTTGAATATCCGCTGAAACGGTGCGGGGGTCAGCGTAGCAGCAGGGGGCGGCGCCGGGGGCCCCGTTTCCCTGCGTCATCGTTCGTGCCGAGCCCCGAGGTAAACGACGCACACGTTCGCTGACGAGTCTGCCGACGTGGCCACGGATCGCGGGCCGCGAAACGCTCCGTCTTTCGGATTTGAAGTGCTCGCCACGTGGAAAATCTTCGCTTTGCGCTACGATAACGTTGTTGTGAGGGATGCTCTAAGTGTCAAACGCTGTAGATAACAGATGTAGAAGTAGGCCTGCAGTGTGACGCAGGCATCTCGTCACACATCTCCCTGACATTAAAGCACACGTCTGTTTAAAAGAACCTGTTGATTCCTTACCGGAGGCTCGGTGGTCACGGTAAACTCCCTCTCGCCATGTCTGTGACGTTGCAGTTCATTTTCAGAGCTGTTGGGGTAATATGACTCCGAATGGGTTTCATCTCAGTTCATTATCCATTCAGTGTCACAGCGAAGGACAATGGCTTTCTCTTCATTAGCTCATAATGTATGACTGGCTGTTTTTCTCAGCGCTATTTAAGAGCCTGTGTGGTAATTATAGCGTGGCCCGGGCTATTCAGGGAAAATGAGCGCATCCAGAGCCATTCGCTTGCCTGCCAGGGAGACTCCATGCTAATCGCGTTAGCATCTTCCTGTGGCCAGCTTTGTCGGCCATTGAGACCATAGAGATTTACTGCCCTCAGGGTCAACTAACGGCTCGGGATTACTTGTCAGATGGCACCATGGAGTTTTTGTTATCCAATTAACTCCCCAAAAAGAGCGTCTTATTTTTATGTGTGTGGGGGTCGGAGGGTGGGGAGGTGGGGGGGGGGGGGGGGGGGGGGGGGTGGGGGGGGGGGGGGGGAGGAGGCATGGATAATGAAAGTTCGTCAGTTTGTCACAGAATGCAACCGTTGAGTGAGAAGATGAGACGATTGATGGAGCGAGCGAGATACCCCCCCCCCCCCCCACACACACACACACACACACCACACGCACACCCACCCACCCCCCACACAACCCCCTCATCCTGGCACTCGCATTGTCTCTCTTAACAGCAGACACCAGAATCCATACTATTCGATGACTTCCTTATTGCAGTCGCGATACATGAAAGCTAATCTCAGAGCCGATGCATCAGTATGGAGTTCAGATGCCCTTCGTCTAACGCCAGAACGTCTGCATAAAGTACCACCGCCGTAAACAATGACACGGCTTGATATTAGAGTCACAAACAGCCCCAGAGGTTGACCTTCGTTATAGAAGCCAGCGTAGTTGTAATCAATCTGATTAATTAGGGTGCTCTGGAACGGTTATTCCAGCCGCCAGTGTATCCATGAACTTTGTTTACTACCGTTATTACAGCAGAGGGGTTCTTATGTCATAAAATAAAGAATACAAATAAGATCAGAGGCGTGTGTACAGGGTTATTGGGTTACCGCTTCCTGGTTTTCCCCCTGCCCTCGTGTCTCCTGGGTGTGTGTCGGTGTTCCGGTCAAGGTCTTGTCTCTCTTTCTTTGCTTCTTGCTCTGTCTCCTCAGTCTAATCGCTCAGCTGTTGTCATTATGTGAATCAGAATCAGAATGGGGGTTTATTCGCTATTCAAAATGAACAAACATAGAATTCACTGTGGCAGAAATGAGCAAACATAGAACAGAAATGACCAAACATAGAACATATACCGTATGTGGCATACTAATAAAAAAAATTAATACAATTGCCTTGCCCTGCTCTCTGTGTCAGTCCTTGTCATGTATTTAACATGTCATTATCACCTTTGCGTTTCCTAGTGTTTTAGATGTGTAAAATACTCTTTTACACCGTGTTTGGATGAGACGTGAGTGATGCAACTAAAAGCAGTTCTCAGCCTGTTCTCTGTGCCGTTGAAAACTGGGTAGCACCTGAAGTCATAGCAACGTGGTTAGATGACGATGGGCGTAACCAAAGTGAATTTGACAGGTTTCATTGTAGACAGAGCATCCGGTTAGGATACAATTGTTAGTTTTGATTCATGTTTGCCTCTCTCTCTCTCTCTGTCTTTTTTCTCCCTCTCTCTCCCTCTCTCTCTCTGTCTTTCTGTTTTTCTATCTCTCTCTCCCTCTATCTCTCTGTCTTTTTGTCTTTCTATCTCTCTCTCCCTCTATCTCTCTCTCTCTCTGTCTTCTCTCTCTCTTGTGTTTGGTCCCACCTTCCTGTAATCACCCTGGATAACAGCCTACGATGGCGTCATCCCTATTGTGTATCCACTGGCTGTAGAAGAGCATCAGAACCACATTCTGCCAAACTCTTGTCACACTGGCAGAAAACACAAACAGGATTGTACCCTCATAGCTAAACCTTCTGGAGCTTCAGACATGATCCGGATTCCTCCGCTTCTAAAAGACCACCCACAATACCACGGCAGCTCCCATTGGCTAATTCATCTCTTGTGTTTTCTCAGGGGAGACGTCATTTACCTTCGCTAAACCGTCAAGCTCCGTTTCACATGCGCACGCACGTACACATGCATACTTGTACACTCACTTACACACACACACACACACACACACACACACACACACACACACACACACACACACATACACACACACACACACACACACACACACACACAGAAGCACACACTCTTCTCCTATGGCTCTGATAAGGCTAATAAACCTTTCCTCCAAGCCCCTCCCACTCCCACTATCTCAAACCACAGCTGCTCGGCTATTCCAGTCTCTCTGCTCGTGCAGTGTTTACTGTTCTTAATGCCTTGCCTGGCTGGGCCCTTCTCTGGGAGCCATTTTGAAGAGTGAGGTTACATTTTTAATGTGCGGTTCACACGTAGGCCTCAAATTACTTTGAGTGACACTGTTTAGTAAAAAGATGGCCTGGACGATACATTATCTGTTCGGTAAGTAAAGAACCCAAAAAACTACAACTGGTGGACTTAAAGTGACAGGCTTTCCTTTTGAGCAGATCGTTCCAAATGATGCTTGATCATACAGAATAAAACTGGGAGTTTAGTCGAACGAAATGAAGAACAGACAAAGTCTTTGACCGCGTAAAGAAGCGAGACAGAGAATATGACGAGATCACACTTTCACATCCTGGCCCCTGGCTGACAGTGCACTAGTGCCAGTGTGAACTACGCTCTCATCACTTATTCATGGTTTATTTTACACCAGGAACCATTCGTTTCACCTTTCACGCCCCCCCCCCCTTCTCCCGCTTCCACCCCCAATCCCACTCTCAGCAACGGCCGCCTGCAATCACAGGGGTTGTGCCAGTTCCTGCGAAGCTGCTGCAAAAGAAACAGCAAGCTTAGTGCTTCCTGTTTCAATAAAAGCTCAGGTGATTGGACATGATTCCCCCGCAGGATTGGTTTAAATCCTCCACCGTTCATCCATTCCCCGAGTCTTAGTGCTGGAGAAGTGATGTTTGCTTGGGCCTGGATGAGATGGAGGCTCCCTGGCAGGTTTCATTTCTCTGGAGGCTTTGTGTTGATGTTATAGGTCAACATCTCTCAGGAAGGGCGAGAGATTCATCAGTTTACTTAGCATTTAAAATGCTCCTGAAAAACCCATATAAGCGACGGGTCAACGGAGGGAACGGACTTCGTGTTCTGGATGTCCGCAAACATTTACCCGCGCCAAGCATGTTTGGGGAAAAAGGGGAGTGGATTTAGGGCCTAAATCTTCCCGTTAGCTGGACAATTCAACGTCCGACCGAAGACGCAAATGAAACCGCCAACCCTTTTGTCAAGGTTTCACCTCATTTAACCCAGAGCTTGTGTGTCCTCTGCTTCTGATAGAGACACTAGGTCACTGAGAAACGCCTTATGCTGACACCAGCCCTGAAACACAGCTGGTGGCATATTAGAATGGAAAGGCATGGAGTCAATGTGAGCGGATAAGATTGACCGGGGCTTTGCATTGGGTGTGTTTAACACATATCAAAGCCAAATCTCTCACCAAGATGCAGGTTCATGTGTGTTTGAAGGACAAGGAAGGGCACAGCTTGAGAGGGAAGAGGGGATCGGGGGGGTTTTGGTGGGGGGGGGGGGGGGACAATTGCTGACTTGACTGTTACATTTAATTGTTGTCTTGAAAGGACGGCAACATCCACCATTGGAAAGGTACCGTCAGAGAAACATTTCTCCTAGTCTCAGTCCCTTGCTGAACTCACCTCCTCTTGTATGCCAAGCTTGTTCATTTATCCCTTCGCAATGGCAAGCACCCCTATTGATCTTTCACAGATGCAACCTTAACCCATTTTCTGTGTTCCTCTTCCTGGGTTCCTGGTTCGCACGCTCACCCGTCGACCCTCAAACCAGAATTCTGTGTGTGATGGGGTAAAACATGCTGAATCCTCAACACACAGTAGCTCATGTGGCCTGGTTGCATTCTGTATTTCGCATATTTTTCAGTCCGACTGCATGTTATACATATTATATTCCAGGCTTTATATTATAGCCCACAGACATAATATACTCAGATCTTAGGAGAGCTGCCAAGTCTCCAGCAGAGACAGATTTGGTGAACTCTGACCCCACACACACACCCAAGGCACACGGTTGGCCTTCTCAGCTGTGCCAGAAAAACCTGTGAAGATATGTACCCCTGAGGTCAATGCAGTAAGACTCACACACAACAACAAACCTTCGTGCCAGAGGCTAGCCTTATTCTTGTTTTGCACTCTGGAAGTTTCTGGAGAGTGTTGTGTAATCATCACAGTCGCAGCCAGATCACAGACTTCAACAGTATTTCATGCAACTGTGTGTGTGTGTGTTATTTTACATTTACATTTTTTACATTTATTCATTTAGCAGACACTTTTATCCAAAGCCGACTTACATTAAGTACAGGCCATTTTCCCTGAGGCAAGTAGGGTGAAGTGCCTTGCCCAAGGACACAACATCATATAGCCACAGCCGGGGATCGATCTCACAACCTTACGATCATGAGGCCAATCATGGGTCGCATGGGTAGGGTCGCTTCTACGATCATGAGGTCTCTCAGGCTGGTCTCTCAGGCTGGTGTCTCATTCTGGTCTCTCAGGCTGGTCTCTCATTCTGGTCTGTCAAGCTGGTCTCTCAGGCTGGTCTCTCAGGCTGGTCTCTCTCAGGCTGGTCTCTCAGGCTGGTCTCTCAGGCTGGTCTCTCTCAGGCTGGTCTCTCAGGCTGGTCTCTCAGGCTGGTCTTTCAAGCTGGTCTCTTAGGCTGGTCTCTCAGGCTGGTCTGTCAGGCTGGACTCTCAGGCTGGTCTCTCAGACTGGTCTCTCAGCCTGGTCTCTCAGGCTGGTCTCTCTCAGGCTGGTCTCTCTCAGGCTGGTCTCTCAGGCTGGTCTCTCAGGCTGGTCTCTCAGGCTGGTGTCTCATTCTGGTCTCTCAGGCTGGTCTCTCTCAGGCTGGTCTCTCATTCTGGTCTGTCAAGCTGGACTCTCAGGCTGGTCCGATCACGGCGCCCATCCTCTAAACACACAATCTGCCATTTGTTTTTCCTCTCCTCTGTCTTCCTTCCTTCCCTTCTTTTATTAGTATGCCACATATATGTTCTATGTTTGCTCATTTCTGCCACAGTGAATTCTATGTTTGTTAATCTTGCATAGCGAATAAACCCCCATTCTGATTCTCTCCAGCAGTTTCTCACCAGTGCCTCTGAATGTTCCAGTACTTCAATCTTTGTCTTGTCTTTTTCAACACCGCCTGTAATTAAATGTCTCCCTCTCTCTCCCTTCCTCCCCTCCTCTCTTTCTTTTTGTTTGTCTCTGATACACAAACACCCCCCCCCCCCCAACCCCGATCTGTCTCCCACCCCTGTGGTTTCTCTTCCATCTCTTTATCTTTCTCCTTCTTCATATCCACCCCATCTTTCTAATTGTCTGTCCCCTCCATCATCAATCCAAGAGCCTCTCTAGTATACCTTTGTACACTCACATCCTTCCACCCTGTCTCCCCTCATCTGTCTCTCTACCTCTCTCTCTCTCTCTCTCCCTCTCTCTTTCGGTCTTTGTCTCTATGTCTCTACCTCTCTCTCCCTCTGTCTCTTCCTCTCTCTCTCTCCCTCTCTCTTTCAGTCTTTTTCTCTATGTCTCTACCTCTCTCTCCCTCTGTCTCTTCCTCTCTCTCTCTCTCTCTCTCTCCTCTCTCTGTTTCTCCCTCTCAACCTCCCTCTCAGCCTCTCTCTCTGTGTCCATGGCCTTTTCTCATTACTTGGTCCAGATGGTCATGAGTGCAGTTCTTTTGATGGAATCTTTCAAAGTGTTGCCTCCCTCTCCATCCCTCTGTTCCTCCGACATCAAGGGAAAACAAAGGTTGTGTTTTCGAGCTCGGCTCGAAACCGAATTACAGCGGGAGGGAAATAGGCTAGTCGAGAGATATTTGTGTGTGCGATCAGCCAGCTCTCCGCCACTGACAAACACACAGACTCTTTGTGGTAAAATCCTCCTCGCTTTATCAGGGTATGATTATTGAGTGCGCAACTACAACTGCTGAATAATTGTTGAGTTGGCAGCAAAGGCATTTTCCTCAGAGTGGATTTGGTTCCATCTGACCAGTTTTAAAAACCCATTTTAAACGATCTGGGAAAAGACTCTGCAAGTGTACCTCTTTTTATTGTTGGCAAATTTAGCTGTGACTATCTCCACCATCTCTTCTTCTATTGTCACAAAGTAAACTGCCAACTGGCAGCTATGCTGTCTTATATAAGAATTGCTCACATCATCAAACAGAACTGTGGAGGAGCCAAACTATTTACTGTAAAAGCTGCATAAAAAAAAAATATATGAACGTAGATGTATGACACTGCCAGACAGTTGCGTGACAAAATGATGAATCTTCAACAACAACCGATAAACACAAAGTCTGCAAATATGACAGACCGTAACTGAAGTGTCTAGTGAGAGAACAGGAAGGCTGTTTGATCGATTGGATCGAGCTGATCTTGTACTCCAGCACCACCGGTATCAGAGCTGAGGCCGGCGTGATGAAGCTGGCCTCCCTCGTGCACCAGAGACAGAAAGGAGATCCACCCGAGACGGGCTTCCCATCGGCACCTCGGCTCAAGCCTGCAGACTTGAGGCCGCAGCGTATTGAACAGTGTTTTTCTGATCCGAAAGTCTGCCAGAAAGCAGAAGTAGCAGAAGGAGAAAGAAGCAGAAAGACCAGAGTCTCTAGCTCCAGCTCTTCTTCCGTTTGACCCCTGACCCCACCCACTCACCCCCCCCCCCCCCCCTCCCGTACCAAATCCCGTCTTCTCCCAAGATCCTCGCCGGAATTTCGGATTGGCCCCTGCCGTTACCCCTGGTTACCACGTGCGTCGTTGCCGTGGAGGACCCCTCCGTGCCAAGAGCCCTGCGGTGAGCTGTGGATGGTAGTTTTTTTGGCTCTCTCTCCACACATGGGGGGCTGGGAGGGCCTCTCTGAGCACGCTCTCTCTCTTTCTGGATCTGAAGGTCCAATATGCACGCTAGGTGCTGGGTAAGCCGAAACTTTAACACTCTCTCGAGTGTGCGTTTGTGCGCGCATGCTGAGTACCACGAAACAGGCACGTACAAGAATGAAGAGTCCCAGTTGCTAGGCAACCACACGCGCGTGCGCACGCTCGCACACGAAATGCTGTATCTCCCCGCGAACCGAAACACGGTGAATTTCGCGGAGAGCAGCCTCGGCAGGAAGACTCACTCACGCTGGTGTCAGACCGAGAGGCTCCTCTGCTGCGACTCTCCTTCTGCGGCTCAAACAGGGCACATCCAGGCCTCCCTCATCCATCATCCCTGGCTGGAGACGGAGGAGAGGCTGACCTGTGTTACTGGAACCCTGGAACGAGAACCGTCACAGGGTCTGTTGGTCCGGTGTTCTGTAGAATGTCCTGATTGTCCTGAAAGGTATGGGAGGTGACAGTAAGCCACCATTATCCAGCTGAATTATGTACTTTAGACAGACAGACAGACAGACAGACAGGCAGGCAGGGCAGGCAGGCAGACAAACGGATAGATAGATAGATAGATAGATCCAGGTTCCTGATCAATTCCATTGGGATAAACTGAAGTGGGTATACCATCAAATATGTCTACAGGAGGGCCAGGTGGCAGTAGAGTGTAAGAGGGAATGTCCGATTTGAGTCAGGAGAGCCTGTCCTCAGCCTCTCCACCCACCTCGGCCAGGTTGTGCAGCAGTTCAAGGCCTCGCTCCCGCAAGCGTTCCAGCTCCACCGCAATGCAGTTTGGGGTGGATAATTAAGCAAGCTGGATGACCTTGGCTAGTCGCACAACTCCAAAGAGCCCAGCGGCGTTCTACGAACGGTTCCAATATGCTGATTTTTGGCCCTAGATGATGGAATGTGAGGGTTCACAAGGCGACCGGCTGAATCTGAATGCGAGGAGGTTGAAGCGCAGGGGTCGAGTTTAATCAGCAAGTGCTGAGAGTTTTAGGGGTGTTCTGTGATTCGTTCACAGGATTTATAAAGGTGTCATTCGACGTTCTGGGATGTCTTTAGCAACGCTGTAGGTCAGTGCAGTCAGCATAGAAAGACAGACACACACACACACACACACATCACTACGTCCCATCCTTCGACCAGGTGCAAACAGATGACGCACTCGATCCCAACTCATGGAAATTTTTGCCGAGAATAATGTATAAAACAGCATCATTGTTACCTTCCCCTCGAAACCTCTTCGGCAAACCCATCGAATGAAAATAGGTCAGATAGCACCAGCAAGAACTATTTGTCAGGAAGAACCTAAAAACATCAGCAAACAAGAGGACAAGATGCCGGAAGAGTAAGCAGAGAGAATCCTCAAGAGTCCAGAGTTAATGGCGTCTGAGTTAGGAGGATGAACCTACCTTCCCTAGGCTTACTGGGGGCAAGAGCCAGGGGTGAGAGGACAGGACCAACATAGGGAGGGGCAGAAAGGACAAGGGATTTAGAAGGTAGGAAGGCAGAGTACAGAGAATGGAGTGGGAAAACACCAGGGACAATGCAGGACAGCACTTGGACAGTTTAGTCATCAATTTGCTGCTGTCTCCTGCGAGTGAAAAAACTGAACGTTTTTATCTGTGGTATAATGTTACAGCCTGAGATAGTGCTGTTCTTGTGCTGTTTGTCGTGTTTTCACAACAAGCCATCCTTCCAGTCAGATGTCCCTGATTTAATCTCATCCTGAGCCGCACCACACTCCTGCCAGGCAACCTCCAGTTATCCACAGCATTCGTGACTAAGATTAAGATTGGCTCTCAGATGATCCATCACAGACGCTCGCAGGACGTTCTTAGCCTCGTCTCTGCTTTTTCCACGCTGCCAATCAGAGGGATGAGCGGCTCTGACAAATCAAGAAGGATAGCGATCCTAACAGGCCTAGAAAACGTCCGTGCGACTGCGCAGGTGAGAGCAAGGACGCTTAGCAGAGCCCGAGAGAGTGCCAAAGGATTCTCCTTGCTTTCAAGGAGACTCTGCTAGCTTCCTGTCGGATCAGCGGTTCCCACGCCTCCCTGGGGCGGCCAGGTAAAACCCGTCTTTTTAGCACGCTGGGTCTAAAATGTGTTAATCAAGTCCACCCTGACATTGAAAAACACAGCAGGCAGGCTGGAGCATATGGCACTGCGGGTCCGGTTAAAGTTGGCTGTGAGAAGTGCGGGGTCAGGTCGGTGTGAATGTACCGTACCGTAGGTAGGAAAGGGGGGGGGGGGGGGGGGGGGGTGGGGGGTTCGTTTTAACACGCTGTGCGTGCGGTCGCTGTTTTTCATTTCATCTTTTCCCTCGCGGGCTAAGACGTAATTGGCTGATCAAAGGCGTTCCGAGGGCCACCTGTTTCCCCTCGCCCACATCAGTCCTTCCTTGCTGAATCCGTGTGAAGACAGCTGATGAAAGACTATGGAGGCCTCCAGACATTAGAACAGTCTGCCTCCTGGTGTTCTGCGTGACCTCTCCCTCTACCCCAGCCCCCCCTGCTGAGTCAGGCAGCGCCAGGAGCCTCAGGCCTCCCCTCAAGGCATCATCTTCCTGGGTTACCTCAATCCTCTCACCCTCTCCTGACGGCTTAATCTGGACCATCGTTACAACTCTAAAAGACCACTTTGTCAGAGTTAATCCAGTCCTAGAACATTTTTCTCCAAAAATGTCAATGGAGATCGTCGTTGAATTTTTCCTCTCAAGTTAGGACTTGAAACCGCCTGTCCCTTGGGTCTCCATCGTCTTCATCTCTCTGTCTGCCGATCTGCATGCTGTAATGGCCTCTCTCTCTCTCTCTCTTAGTCTCCCTCTCCCTCTCTCTCTCTCTCTCTCTCTGTCTCTCGCTCTCTCTCTCTCTCTCTCTCTCTCTCTCAGTCTCCCTCTCGGCTCAGACAGAGAGAGAGAAGGAAGGAGTGGATCCTGGGGAAGGCAGGGTGAGGTAACGGCTTCTTGGGTGTCAGAAGCTGTGTGGATGAGCCCACAGATGTTCTCCTGCCTCTCTAGAGGAGGAAGGATGATGAAGCAGTTTCAGGCCATGGAAAGGATGGTTTTCACCTCATGGCTGATGTTCCATACTGATGATTAAACAGATTCAAAAATCACACGTTGTGGTCTGTGATTAAAGGCAGCGTTGGTAATGCTTTTTGGAGATGTTACATTTACTGAAATAAACTTCACATCCTGATAGAAAGTCTAAAGGTTTGGCAGTAAAAATGAAGTACATCTGACACCTGTTAGTTACAGCTTGCAGGCTGTCATGTTGTCTAACTGCCCTCTGCAAAGGGGTCAAGGGATAGAGATGGGATGTCGATATAACCAAAGGGGAAAGCCTGCATCTTGTCGTTGCCTAAGTACTCCTGTCACCTTTTCGGTGGCAATGTGACCCTTTCAACTTCCAGTCCAATCAATGGCAAGCGTCCCTATGCTTTCCTCTGTGACAGGTTAAAGCAACGATGAGTCCCAAGGGATGGCCTGGGACTCAGCACACGGTCTCCCTGTGCGTACGCTGACGATAAGACACTTCACCTCATTCATCGATGATCCGTCTTTGATAAAGGCAGGAGGAGAGCGTTGGACGGATAGCGTAGCGGGACATGTAAGATGCGATGACGTTGGTCGATCATTGCGGATGCCACTATTGTTGAACTCCTGGAACGGCACGAGGTAACCCCGTCCCTGAGGTGCACTCGACGTTCCTAAGATGTCTGCGGCGCCCGTGGAGAACTCTCACAGATCACAATATTGAGATAAAACCGCAGCCTCCCAGACGCCACTCGCCCGGGCCCTCGTAATTAGCAGGTTTTGCCGTGCATACCAAGCATGCGCGCGCTCTGATTGGCCTGCGTTGGAAAGGGGGTAATAAGAGGCAAGCTCTATTTTAGCCTGCGATGTTTCCGTTACCATGGAAACTGAAATGCCAAGCGCGGCAGTGGCTCGTTCCCGGGGAAGGCTGCACATCAGAGGGATGAGAGACAACACGTCTCTGTTTGTGTTTCATGCTTCGCTCTCACAGCACACAAGCATGTGTCAGCAGAGCCAGGAACACACACACACGGCAAAACAGCCAGGAGCACGCACACACCACGCAAAACAGCCAGGAGCGCGCACACACACGCAAAACAGCCAGGAGCACGCACACACACGCAAAACAGCCAGGAACACACACACACGCAAAACAGCCAGGAACACGCACACACACGCAAAACAGCCAGGAACACACACACACGCAAAACAGCCAGGAACACACACACACACAAAACAGCCAGGAACACACACACATACAAAACAGCCAGGAACACACACACACGCAAAATAGCCAGGAACACACACACACACAAAACAGCCAGGAACACACACACACACAAAACAGCCAGGAACACACACACATACAAAACAGCCAGGAACACACACACACGCAAAACAGCCAGGAACACACACACATACAAAACAGCCAGGAACACACACACATACAAAACAGCCAGGAACACACACACACGCAAAACAGCCAGGAACACACACACACGCAAAACAGCCAGGAATACGCACGCAAAACAGCCAGGAACACGCACATACGCAAAACAGCCAGAAACACGCACACACACAAAACAGCCAGGAACACACACACACGCAAAACAGCCAGGAACACACACACACGCAAAACAGCCAGGAACACACACACACCAGTTCACCATCCAAAAATGAAAAAAATAATGGAAATACCGGGGGTGGAACAAACGCTACAATAACACGTTCGTTCTAAGATCCAGCTCTAATCCTTCACCCCACCGCCCCCCCTTCTCCCCCCCTCCTCGCGTCTTTTAAACGGAACCCCCCCCCCCCCCCCCCCCCGGAGCGCGAAGCTGTGGTGCTGCCACGTCCCCCGTGGTGAACACTGAGAGGTCAAGCAGTCATGAGGCAGGGGGAACCACCCGGGGGGGGGTTCTCCTCCGAGCTTCTTGTCTCCGCGCTCCGTTAGCTTCTCCCACACATGAGGAGGGCTCTCGGAGCTACTGTGACGCACCGCTGAGTTACCCGAGGGTTCGGAGATGGAGAGCGGCTGAAGTGAATCTAGCCAGTCATATATTTGCGGATGGGAAATGCGTAAACACGTGCTACGAATTCATTAGCATACTACGGTCGACATTTAATGAAATGCCTGCAGTACACACATTTATACCTCTGCTTAAGTTAGGCCTATCGGAACATTTCAACGTTCTAACAGATGTCTTCACAACGTAAACTTCCATTTTGTGAATTGGATTTGAAGATTTGAGATCTCTTGTTTCCATGGCATGTGGGTCGAGATTACCGATGAACTACTTATTCACACAATGTCCAAGGGTTGTTTGTTAGTGGGTGTTTAAAGTCGGAGGGGGGCGGGACTGATTCTGTGGCGTTTCAGACTAATGTGACCTGAACCAGCTTGACCTATCACAGCATCAGGGGATTGAAACAGCTGCTGAACAATGCCATCTTACAAACAGCGGAAGAGCTTTCAGCAGACAAGGGGATGGTGTCATCAGGGCATATGTTCCAGCAGACCAACTGTCACTCAGATGGGCTTCCTCATCCACCGGCCTGCTGTTTCACTCTGCCAAGGGGAAGACAGAAATTCAACGCTCCACTGACACAAACGGCTAATTAGCTTCAATCTTGGTTTTATGAGCCAATAAATTGACTGAACCAAATGATAAAATGTTGAAATGTTTTCTTATCAGCATCCCCCCCCCCCCCCCCCCCCCCAAGTCCGGGAAAACAAACTCTAAATGCCACAAGAGCCATCGTAGCAAGATTTTATTCAGTGCATTGCAGCAGGGTAATATAGCCTTTAACGTACAGTACTTTAATGAACAGCACAAACTGTTCTTCATTACCCAAATGCCAGCCAGATTAGGGAGGGGGGGGGGGGGGGGGTCGGTGTCTGTGCCTTTTGTGACAAATCCCTTGAAGTTGCAATGTTGTTTTGAAAGTAATGGCTGTAATTCCAAGGGGAAAGGCCTACGGACAACAACACAAATTGAACAACACGACGAAGACGCGACTCTAAGCAACAGCAGTAGGAGAGTACACTATAGGCTAAGTAATGGCTGCAAGTAATGGAATATTACAGTTGGTAGGCAAAAGAATTATGAAAACATCTTGGCACACCGGAAACTTTCTTCTCCATCTGGTCACTTAAGGACTTGCGAAAGCTTTGTCATCATCGTTTCAAGAACTGATTCATGTTTCATTCTTTTATTTCTGTAGGCGGACGGATGTGGTTGTTTTTTTTCCTTGTCTCCTCGTCTCATTAGATGTTTGATGCTATTTAAGTCAGCAACGGTTTCTTCTCAAATTGAATGAGTTTGTTGTACATTTTACATTTCTTTATTCATCTTGAACGTTTGAAGATCCAGTCTGCTTGAAAAAGGCTCTTGTTGTTGTAGGGCATCCTGAGCCTGTTGTGTCCTCTCATTAAAGTCGTAGTCTTCGTGCCAGAAGTCTTCTCTTCGAATCAAACTTGTGTTTCCTTGAGTTTGACTGAGGTCAATCTATCGTTTTCGGAAAACTTCAAGCTACAGAAGAACATCGCATTTGATTTCATCTGTGAATGTGTTCAGAAGGATTATCTGTACAAGATCAACTGCTAAACATTGCAAATATGTGGATCGTTTACCTCAGTTTACCTACCCTAGTTTTGGAGGGCACATTCTTGTCCTCAACTGCCAGAAAAGTACGAGATAGGAAATTACCCCTGCAAGTAGCTTTGCAAATTTGATTTACTCAGCAAGCGAACACTTCTGTACAACAAGCTGTTTATTGGTGTGATTCTGCAGTAGACAAACATCATCAATTGTTGATGAATCATTTGGTACTGATCTTGTACAGTGTGCTGAATTGTTCTCAGCTGGTGAAATGATACCACATTTGCGTAGCTAATTGGAGATTCGAGTAAACTGAGAAGCTTGATGGAATAATGGCCAATGGGAGATGCCGTCTTAAAATATCCCTCACACAGATACACACAGATACACACAGCCTAGTACCAAGGACTGCGTCAATGCAATAATAAAAAGCAGAGTCACTTTAGTTTAAAACTGTAACACGCCACTACTAAACCCCGGTCATTTCCTCTGAAAGACTCTGAACTTTTTGATGTTTCAGTTTGGGTGTGATTGACAAGTTGACTTTAAAGTGGCTACACATAGCGGGTAGTTTATTATGAAAGTGACACTCACATAATCCTATAATCAAAAAGACAATAAAGCATAAAACAACGTAACTCTATAAGGGGAATGATACGTTATTAATTCAGTTGGATCAAACATCTAAACGTAGACATTTTAAATTTGCTCAATCAAAGTTCCATCTTGGTAATAAGTTATATAATTGAATGAGCAGATTTTGTTCAACCAATTTGAGGAGTTCCTTTCTTGCCAACCAAAGTGATCCTGAACTTGACCCAAAATATGCTAAATCTAGGTTTATCCTGCAGCGAGTTATTAGTTATTTTCATATTCACATTAATAAATGTGTTCTGTCTTGAGAAATGAAATAGAACTAGAAACACAAACACTAAACTATGATTAATCTTACCACTTTTGAACATACTTACCACTACTTGCCACTTTGGAACATATGCCAGATTTGTAAACTGGTTAATAAATTGGGGTTTAAAAGAAGGAAGAAAAATGTAGTTAGAATAACAATTACGTTGGAGTATTATAATGTAAATTAGAAGGTAGTACCATGGGAGCACATGCTGAGTTTCAGAAAATACGGTTTATTGAATAAATAAACTCTCATTTTTAAAGAATGGTGCTACATTTTCATGGTAGCGCGCCGAATAATGAACAGACCTCTCATAGGCCTAAAAGTAAATGGATTCTGTTGAACACAAGGTCGTAGGTGTACTCAGCACATTGCATCAACATGCATTAATACACAACGGAGAACCTAGATGGATGATGCTGTGAGAATCTGTTAAACCTGATCTGCATGTAGATCACATGCTGAAATGTGTGGAGAGTCACTTCACAGGGTACCCCTTGGATTTGAAGCACTTAAACAATGAAACGATCGTTTAAACCAGGGGTGTCCAATCCTGGGGGGCCACTGTCCTGAAGGTTTGAGATGTTTCCCTGCTCCAGCACACCTGATTCTAATGAAGGGTAGTTATCGAGCTCTGTGGAGGTGTGTTGGAGCAGGGAAACATCTAAAACCGCCAGGACAGCGGCCTTCGAGGACCAGGATTGGATGGCATGATAATGTGATGAGAAGGGTTATGAACAGACACTGGACAGTCATGTCAGGGATGACTAAAACCATCTTCTCACATGCATTATGAAATATATTAATTTAAGATGTTTTTGACCAGGACATCATTAATTATACATAATTAAACCATTTAAAAAGCAAAGGCGTTGAAAAAAAAACACATAAAAATCTTAGTCATGTGTTGGTTCCATTTTTGCAGCCGTTTCGTCTTTGCAAGAAGCCTTCAGTTTTTGCAGCGGTGACCAATCACACCTCCACTTGCTTTCTTGATGCGCTGTCAAGATTGCGCCATTATCGTGGGCTGGATCTTATATGATGGCCTTACATCAGGCAATAGCTCAGTGTTTGCCAGCCCCACCCCTAGCTTCTAAAACACAGAGACACTATCCTTCCTGACCTCCGGGGATACAAACTGTACGACGGAATCCATGTGTTCCCAGAGCTGCGTTGATGAATAGTCTGCACCACCAGGCTATTCCAACCTCCGACTCCCACCAGCAGAGCCTTGGGGACTGGAGGGGGGGATGTGAGGGGCTGTGGGTCTTCTAAGGTCAGATGAAATATACTGGCACAGCTACAGGGGCAATGTGTTTGCTACACACGCATGTGGACTTTGTGGCTGCTATACGGCACCAGGCTGAGGTCAAGGAGAGCTGGACATGTGTCACATGACCTGCGCTGTGGTTGCACGAGAGCTTCCATGTGCGACAGGGATGTCGTTTGGACCTATGGGAACGACTGGATTTGTAAACTGCGTCGTGTTCGTGCTGATAACTGTTGTGGAGGATTTTGCATCCTGTCCTTATCGTATTCCACCCTCTTTCTCTCTCTTTCTCTCTCTCTCTCTCTCTTTCTCTCTCTTTCTCTCTCGCTCTCTTTCTCTCTCTCCTCTCTCTCTCTCTCTCTCTCTCTAGTCTTCTCAGTGTGGGATTTCTTTTGTAATGTCACTTTGACATCTACATTTAAATGTGAAGTGCAGGTACCATTTTGTCAACCTATTCACCTGAGATGCTCATGCCTTTCTCTCGACTCGAGGATTGTGTGGATGAGAGTGCCTGTCCACTCGCAGCCTTCCTCCTCACTAACACACATCTATATACGATGCCCTTGTGGCATCACTTTAATGCCGGCTGTATGGAGACTTTTAGTGGTAATGGTTCAAGGCCACCAAAACACAGGAGCTTCCCTGTGAACATTAGCGTTTACAGACCACGTGTGTCATTTGGAAGCCATTAGCCTTAACAAACAGCCTTCACAGACGAGTTATTGACAGGGCTGTTTGAGACAGAAGCAGACGATCTGTACTTAACTGGCAAGGTACTTCCAGGCAATCAGTTCGTTAGCATAGCTTCGGTTTGCTATCGCAGTGACGTAGCTTATCATGTCTTATTGCGCCTTATCAGTACCTTATTCTTGTATTGATAAAAACTGAGCCTAGTCACCTTCCGCACTGCAACTATAAGATACCGTAATTACATGCTTCTTGAAATACTCTCTACAAACCTTATTCAATGGCCCTAGCCTTGCAGGTAGGCTGTGTTGATTGCCATTTCACTAAGTGTAAGTCACTTCCTAATAGCAGCTTTTTATTCCATTGATTGGCAGACAGTAGACCCTCAGGACAGACAAGAAGTTTCATTGGCTAAGCAACGAATGGCTAGTAGGGTTAACGACCAAAATCACTAACGGATAATGTAGAATCTGCAAGCCACACAAACGAGTTAATAGACAGGATAGCATTGACTTCAAGCGAGTGATTGGCCACTTGAAGCACTTAGATTGAAAAGTTCTCTGTCATCAACCTTGACCTTGGCAAAAGTTTGCAGAATCTATGTATAAACAGCAGCCGATGCATTTCTTCCTTGTTATTTTAATGCATTACATTACATTACAACAACACATTAGCATCTATTTTATGTTGTGGTCACGTTTATTATAGCGACTGGGTGTGAAAAATTCCATGCAAATAAAACGGATGTTCTTAGATTCACTTTGCAGGGTGTGAATACGCACTTACGATGCGGTCAGCTTTATTGTCATGAAGGAAATGAGTCTCGGGCACAAAATATACATTTTCACAAAAATTATTGTCAGTACATACCTACAATCTCACAAAGGCTTTCATCCATACACAAACACACACATATATGTACAGACTGTTATCAACTCATTAACGGCACAGTGATCTTGTTGAACACACCTGTAGTCAGTGACCCTGTAACCTTATTTTGTAGCCTGTTCTCATGCAGTTATGTTAGTACAGTGAAGTAAAAGGTAAACAATGGTACAATGCGATCTCCTGAGAGGTCATTAGTGAAATGAATCTTCCTGTGTGTGGGTCACCAGGTGGTAACACAGAGCACCTGGTACACAGAGGTGAGTCTAAGCAGAGGTTATGTTAGGACAGACATCAACAGAGCCACAAGGCTTTTGGTAAAAGCTGTAGGTGGACAAATAGGACGTAGTTACTGAAGACTCAGGGCCCAAAGTGGTTGACTAATGACACCAAGTACCAACCGACTACTGGGCTGGTCTGAGTCTGATCAGAACCGGCACGAGAAAATGAGGTGTCAAGGATTGCGGGGAATTTATTTCTTCGGTTGGCAGCTGAGGGCGGTTCCTGTCAGTGACCCTTTGATGTCTAAGGCTGGGCAATTTACTCCGCTGAACGACTACCAGATCTAGCTCCTTCCTCCACTTCCACTGAGCCCGAAGACTACAGATGGAGTTAAAAGCCATCTGTGTCCCCTCCATCACAGAGCCAGACACACCAACATTGGGTGTGCCCACGGGCTAAAGTGGCTTTTCACTGATGGATGGTTCGGCGATATGGCCGTCGAACCAGCTGCCCCGCCCTCGAGACAGAAAAACCGGCTTCGGAAATCATTTGGAGAGAAAAAAGAATGAAGGGAGGAGGCCATTAGGAAATACGGCTGCGGCTTGTAATAGTGTTATTGATATTGATGCTTTCATTACGGCCAGTGAGATGAACATCGATTGGGGCCCGCTCTGATGCGAAGGAACCTTTGGGTCAACTCCCAAGGTTTCTGAGAGTTTTATATCACACGTGGGATTCATGTTGATACTTATTGAGAGGAAAAAGAAGGTAATGTTGAGTGAAAGATACAGTAACGAGAATGTGAGTTCTATTGAATCATTTGAGCATATTTCTGCAATATCTGAGCAGGTTATTAAACCTCCTACCGTACGACAAATAATTAATCCATATTTTTTCCACCACCAGGGACAAACATAGAGACAGTTTTAGTCTTGCATGAAAGTATTTCGCTCGAGAAGTGTTAATCTAATCATGAAAGCGCCATCTCTTTAATAAACTTCTTTCATCTACAGTTTCTGTATTCAAACAAACCAGGAATGTGACTAGACTCAAGTGACTGAGGAATTCACAGTTTCCGCTGCGCGACGCTATCCCTGTCCGTCACGGAGATCCTGTGAGGAAGATACACACAGCCATTTTTCCTCCAACATATTCATCCGACCATGAGTGAATCCCCACAGCTCTCCCACGCACACTCACACACACGCTCGCAGCTTGGCCAGCGTGATATATGTGTGTGGTTATCATGGGAAATAAACTGTTAAAAGCGGCAGAAATAGCTTCTTCACAGACCGCATGTCGACTCATAAATCTGAGGCTTTCTAGTGTCCCTGGGTTAGATTTGGGGTAGAAGTATGAATATGTATCCGCAATCTGTCCCATTCGCTTCGTAATTGGGTTGTCAAATAGGAAGTATTTTGACAAATGGTTCAATAAAATATGTAATTCTTTAACCAGACTATTCAAACGGACATAATCCGAATTTACATTCTCCGGTCACATCTTTATTCAATTCAACGAAAAATTGGTTTGTAATAGAATTATTATCTGTACAGGAGAGGAATGTAGGAGAGGGTTACCTCTGGAGCGAGGCTGTGAGACCCTCCATATCTACCTCTCTCTCAATCTACGTCTTTTAATCTCCTCTTCCCCTCCTCTCTTCCCCTCCTCTCTACCTCTCCTCTCTTCCTCTCCTCTCTTCCTCTCCTCTCTTCCCCTCCTCTCTTCCTCTCCTCTCTTCCCCTCCTCTCTACCCCTCCTCTCTTCCCCTCCTCTCTTCCCCTCCTCTCTACCTCTCCTCTCTTCCTCTCCTCTCTTCCTCTCCTCTCTTCCTCTCCTCTCTTCCCCTCCTCTCTTCCTCTCCTCTCTTCCTCTCCTCTCTTCCTCTCCTCTCTTCCCCTCCTCTCTTCCTCTCCTCTCTTCCTCTCCTCTCTACCTCTCCTCTCTTCCTCTCCTCTCTTCCCCTCCTCTCTTCCCCTCCTCTCTACCTCTCCTCTCTTCCTCTCCTCTCCTCTTCTTCTCTCTACCTCTCCTCTTCTCCTCTCTCCCTCCGCCCTGATAGTAAATGGGTGTGGGCAGCATCTGTGTGCTGTCACGATCACAGGCCCTCCTTAATCCCTGGCAGCCAGCTCCAGTTAGAGCCAGGGGGAGAGTCCTCTTTAGCACCTCTCACCTCCTCCTTCACATCAAGCTCAAGTCAGAAACCTCAGAGCCCAGGGGGTCGGAGAGCCCTGCTTAGGCAGTCTGAGATGGAGAGCTTAAGTCTGGCACGCATATGGGACCGCGGGCCTCCGGTCCTCGGGGGAAGTAGTCACCCCGCGGAGAAGCGCTTCCGGGGGGCAGGGGCAACCGGGTGACAGGGGAGCTCTGAGAACGCTCAACCTCAGCTCCTTTCATTGGACCGGTCACATCTGGCAGGTGCATTTCTATGGAAACGGTTGTGACGGAGGTGACTGGTGAGCGCGAGCAGGCCGGTGTCGTCATGGTGACCCATGGAAGAATCCCGTGGGAGTTGAATTGGCATTGTTTTTATGCAGGAAACCGGGAATGTTCAACATACCAACGTGAGATGTGAGTTGCGACATGATATGTCCTGTATAAACCAAGATGGCGGCTGTTACTAGCTTGGTGTCGGGCGGTGACCATGGTTACAGCTTTGCAAGTCACTTCAAATCGTGACCAACGGCACGTGCCCCAGTCACGAACATCGCACACGTGTGCATGGGGGGGGGGGGGGGGGGGGGGCGTGGCGATGAGACGCGAGTGACCTCCGTTGTCGCGGTGACGGAGTGGAACGGCGGCGGGGTCGTGGGTGGTTCTCCTGAGCTGACGTGGCGTCGACCCGGGATGACGGAGGATGTTTTTGCGTGTGCGTGACAGGGTCTCCCTCCTGGGAGAGACAACCGGAACGTTCTTGCCCTGGCCCTGAACACGCACCCTGTGGAGTTACAGAGCAGTCCTGTACTCCACCTGAACTGTGTTCTCTGTACAGTAGGCTGAGATTAATGACTCTGCACCAGACAGTCACCCATTCCATCAAGCCAAGGTCAAAGCAGTGATTTCCAGTACAATGACATGGACTTTGGCCATGAGACCCTGCGTTGATCTATACTTATCTGTCCTCTCTAGATTTAGGGACTTATAGGTATTATATGTGTGAAACTAGGAAGCAGAAAATGAAGGAAGTAAATTGAACACAATTCTATGGGTTTAGATTAGAAACACTGGCCGTCTTAAAAAAATATCTAACGGCGTTTATCGATCTTTTGTCATTTCCAGTTTTTAGAGGTCCAGTGTTTTCCCCAATGCATTGTAAACCTTTTAATGTCTTGACCAAGAAGAGATGAACATAGGTAAATCTTTGATGACAGAAAACACATACACAGTAAACACGGTGACCTAGTACAAGTTTGATTCCGACAGTAGTGGAAATGTTAAAACTGTTCTATTGATTAGATTAGATTAGATTGTCATTACACAGGTACGAAATACAGTTAGCATCCAACCAGAAGTGCAAAACAGTTATTACAACAGAATGTAACAGTATACTCAGAATATACACAGTATGTACACAGTATACTCAGAATATACACAGTATGTACAGTATAATCAGCATATACAGAGTTTGTACAGGTGGTAAAGTGATTTGGTAGCAACAAATGTCTATTGATGTCTGCCTTTTCCCTGTTTGTTTGTAAAGCTCATCCAACACAATTGGCTAGCATGACACTTCCTTTCAACCAAAGTGAACTGAACAGAACTCAAACAGAAAAAGATAATTTTATAGCTTTGTTTGCTAGATGAAAAGTGTAGCATGTACATGTATTTATTTATTTTAACAGGTTGAATTTGAATTTGCTCATTTTGCTCCTATACTCTTTGTGATTTAATGGAAATCAAAGAAGACTTAATAGAAAATCACACACCATGATATTAAGCTGGTAAAGACTCTTGTTCTCCAAGAGGACTGTATGTACATAGCAGTCTAACATATGAGGTCATTACTGCAGCCTCATTCCCTCTAAGGAAATCCGTAATGAAAGGCTTTAGATTGCATAACATGCTCACTATGCGCCACAATCTTACATTACATTTATTCATTTAGCAGACGCTTTTATCCAAAGTGACTCACAGTAAGTACAGGGACATTTTCCCTGAGGCAAGTAGGGTGAAGTGCCTTGCCCAAGGACACAACATCATATAGCCACAGCCGGGGATCGATCTCACAACCTTCCGATCACGAAGCTAACGCCTTAACCATTGAGCCATTTGACCCCCATCTTTTCGCAATCAATTCGTAACTATCATTTGCTGGACCTCGCCTCTGTTATCCATGACTGCCTGTAAATCCAATCAGCTGAAGTCAACCATCCAGATCGTTTCAGTAACCAAGCGGCAACGTTTCCCTCAAACACGACCATCTGCATCTCTACGCTCCCCAAGGATGTCGGTTTGGGCTCAGCTGAGGTGGGAGTATCCCCTCCACCCTTTATCATTTACCCTTAGCAACACACAGGAGTTTGCTAACATATTGGGGGAGGAGGGGGGGGTCAGATGACTCAGCGGGTTAAGGCATTGGCCTCATGATGAGAAGGTTGTGAGATCGAGCCTCGGCTGTGGCTATATGATGTTGTGTCCTTGGGCAAGGCACTTCACCCTACTTGCCTCAGGGGGGAATGTCCCTGTACTTACTGTAAGTCGCTTTGGATAAAAGTGTCTGCTAAATGAATGAATGTAAGTGTAAGATTGTGGAACATAGTGAGCATGTTATGCAATCTAAAGCCTCACACCGACCAAGCAAACTCCCCTCCCTCTCTCAGACTCGACCGTGTCAGCGAGTGTTGTTGAGGCAAACTCCACCTAATGAAAACAGGCTGGTCGGAGCGTGACACTGATTGCTCGCACCTCTTGGCTATAGAGAGCTGTCAGGTGACAGATTATAGCCAGTGATGGAGACCCTGAGGCTGGACTGAGGAGGTCCAGACAGCACCCTGACCTGCCATGCTTACACAGCAAGAGTGGGTCATCTGTCACTCGAAACAATGTGAAACTCATTAGTCTCTTGAGTTCATAATCAAGCAGTTTAAGATTTAAAACGAGTTACGTTTTTAATAAAAAAAAAAAAATGTTTAAAGGAGCCAATTTAATAGCACTTAGAAACATTAAGGCATTTAGAAATATAATCTGTTGTTGTTCACAATTACTTATTAATCCCCTTGTGGAAACTTGCTAGTGTTGTTGCTTTATTGTTCGCGTCACTTAGGTAGACTACTGTCTGTTGGAGACTCACCTTAAATTTGTAATTTGTTTGGCTAAAAGCTCTTATAGCTCTTCCCTTGGCACTTATTGGTTCTCAGGTTGTATGTTTCATAATCTATAAACCCACAATGTTAGGGGTCTATCACGTTGCTATGCTCAGTGACCGATGCTGTTTTTTAAAGCTGTCTCTTGTAAGTCACTTTGGATAAAAGCGTCTGTTAAATGGATAAATGTAAATGTAAATGCTCAAAGGCCTAATATTAACCACTAAGCACATCTAAGACTGTCAGTATTACTGTTCCTTTTTGTGCCGAGGGGGGGTGGGGGGGTTGGTAATGATTTATTGTTATGAAATTGAGGTCGATGAGCACAGTTTCCTTCAATGAGTCATTAAAAACAAACAGCCTACCGTTAAACAGCAGAACTGTGCTGGGCCTGCTGGAATAGTGGTGGTTTCTTCATCCTGACATTTTCCCCCTTAATAACTCCGAACAGGCAGTGAAAACGACAGCTCGTCTCAGTTGACTGATGATTGGGCTACCGTGTCATAAGACTGATTGATGAGTGAGATCTGCCCTTGGGGAAGGGTAGATCCAGACCAACTGTTCCTTATTCACAGTAACCACAGCTCTTCGATGCTGTCGAGATTCATATCTAGTCAGAAGCTATTTGACTTCATTGGCCTCTGATTGTGACAGCTATACTCTAGTCAGGTATATTTCCAACTGCCACCTTGGATCCCAGCTTTTTCCAAGATTGAAGATTGATGGTTAAAGAACCATTCCAGAAACAAATTTCCTGTGGAATGATCCTTAATTATACACAGAGGAAACGTGCTTTAATTAACACCCAGGATACGACATTTTATTTCCCACATCGAAATATGAGGTCACTGGAGTGCGTGCGAATTCACTGTCGTAAAATTGGGGTGGGCTGTCTTAATATAGCAAGATGGATCCTCCGATCCTCGTAAGCATCAGACTGGTCTGGTGTTTGTGTGTGAGAAATGTACATACTGCCTCTGATTATCTACATTAGGATTACCCCAAGAGCAATGTCGCATGTAATTCCTAAGTAAAGGCATTTGTCATATCATGTTTTTTTTCATATCTTTACCAGGGTACTTTCAGAAACAACTTGAATCTCTCTTTTAAGATTAGAAGCATGTTAATCCGCTTTTGTATCAGTTAAATCCACTTTGACGTCAACCGTCACCTGAAAACCCCAAACTGGTCTGGAGTTCCGCCTGGGCGCAGTCGCAGTTCAATATGAGACAGGAAACTGCGAGGGTGATTGATCTGTGTGTGCGCCTCCCTTTTCATTGGCTGCCGCCTCGTCTTGTCAACAAAATGACCTGACATATCGGGGTAGTCATGACAATAGGTAAAAACTTTACGTGATCCCGTTACATCCAAGTTATTTACACAAAAACACGAACCCTATTTAAGGTCTGTTTCTGGGATCTTCTGAATTGCTGGGCTAAGATAAGATAAGAAAATCCTTTAATAGAAGGATCAGAATCAGAATGTGTTTCATTCGCCATGCAAGTTACACAAACACGGAATTTAACCGGACAGGATGGAGCAAATGATTCCACAGAGACTTAGATTAGATTAGATTAGATAAACCTTTATTTGTCCTCCAGGGGGTGGAAATTGCAGCACCTTACAGACACAAATACACCAAATAAAAGAACAACTAATTACCCATTCATAGTTTTTCAGTGTTAGAGATTGTGATTCGGTGAAATATCGTATACGGGAAACAGTTAGAAATGTGTTTTGATGGTGTCTGTAGTTCCTAACCCCCTACATCATTCCCTACTGAACAGAGAAGTGTAAATTACAGTCGGCAGGGGAAATCGATCTCTGTGGTCCCAGAGTTATCAACCCTGTCTTGTGCCCATGAGGCTCTGTGGCAGGGATGACTTTGTGTTACCAGTGTTAAAGTCATTCTGATTAGAAGCTGGCTTTAGTCAAAGTGATGCACTTTTTTTTCCACTGGTTCTTGTGGTGGACCTTTGCCTGTGATTTACATCTACGATGTAAAGTTTTGCATGGATAAATGATAAACACGAAAGTATATATGACTATTTAATACATTATTGATCATTTGGCCCATAAATATTAATGACTCAAGTGGATGTACACCCTGGTTGTCAGGGTTCACAATCCTTCTTATCTGCAAATCAGGTGTGTCCATTAAAACATAGGCTAGTGGTTCCGTTGTGCCCCGACTTTGATTAGATCACAGGCAAATGCGGGGATGAACAACAAAGCTAAATGGTGGTCTTTTCCAGAAGGACCCTGTAATGTTTTTATAGAGCCGTCAGCTGCCACTGGGGAGCCCCCACTGCTGCACAGTGTTAGAGGAGGTGGGGATGCTCTGGCCTGATGCTGTGTTCTGCATGATCAGCAGATCTAATCACAGCCACATTATCTCTCCGTCCCTCACTCCCTCCCGTCCTCCCTCCCTCCCTCCCTACTCCCTCCCTACTCCCTCCCTACACCCTCCCTACTCCCTCCCTCCCTCCCTCCCATCCTCCCTACCTCCCTCCCTCCCTACTCCCTACCTCACTCCCATCCTCCCTACTCCCTCCCTCCCTCCCTCCCTCCCTCCCTCCCTCCCTCCCTCCCTCCCTCCCTCCCTCCCTCCCTCCCTCCCTCCCTACTCCCTCCCTACTCCCTCCCTCCCTCACTCCCATCCTCCCTACCTCCCTCCCTCCCTACTCCCTCCCTCACTCCCATCCTCCCTACCTCCCTCCCTCCCTACTCCCTCCCTCACTCCCATCCTCCCTACTTCCCTCCCTCTCTCACTCCTGTCCTCCCTCCCTCCCTCTCTCTCTCACTCCTGCCCTCCTTCCCTCCCTCACTCCCATCCTCCCTCCCTCCCTCCCTCCCTCCCTCTCTCACTCCTGTCATCCCTCCCTCCCTCTCTCTTTCACTCCTGCCCTCCCTCCCTCCTTCCCTCCCTCACTCCCATCCTCCCTACCTCCCTCCCTCCCTACTCCCTCCCTCACTCCCATCCTCCCTACCTCCCTCCCTCCCTCCCTACTCCCTCCCTCACTCCCATCCTCCCTCCCTCCCTCCCTCTCTCACTCCTGTCCTCTCTCCCTCCCTCTCTCTCTCACTCCTGCCCTCCCTCCCTCCTTCCCTTCCTCACTCCCATCCTCCCTACCTCCCTCCCTCCCTACTCCCTCCCTCACTCCCATCCCCCCTACCTCCCTCCCTCCCTACTCCCTCCCTCACTCCCATCCTCCCTACTCCCTCCCTACTCCCTCCCTACTCCCGTCCTCCCTCCCATCCTCCCTACTCCCTCCCTCACTCCCATCCTCCCTCCCTCCCTCTCTCACTCCTGTCCTCCCTCCCTCCCTCCCTCCCTCTCTCTTTCTCCCTCCCTCCCTCCCTCCCTCCCTCCCTCCCTCCCTCCTTCCCTCCCTCCCTCCCTCCCTCCCTCCCTCCCTCCCTCCTCTCCCCCACGCACGGTGGGGAGTGCAGAGAGAGGGCCGATGGTGAAAGGAATCCATCACTCCTAACCTGGCATCCTGTACATCTCCACTGTAAATCTGCCCTGCGTCACGGGGTCCTGGGGGACCCCAGAGGGGGAGGGGGAGGGGGTGGACGAGAGGGTTAGAGAGCTACAAGGGTATCTGACAGGGTGTCGACTTCATCCAGTGGAAAACGCCTTCTCTTCTTCCTGCCAGGTCATCAATAATGGAACCCCCTGCTAGGGTACAGTGTCAAACAGCAGCAGGAGCAGATGTATACCTTGGCAGTGTTGTCACTGTTTAACATTTCTACTGGACTTTCCACTACTGTACATCCAGTACAAATGTACAATATGATGAGCAATAGTCCAAGATTATGGATAAAAATTATTTTCTTCCTTAGAAGTGTCGGCATGATTGACCCCTAATATCTTCACCTTTCATTTTTTTGTGATAATATGTGTTTTTAGCTTCGTAGGCTTACTCTGTGCTTCCATTTCAAAACCCTAATCCAACTCGACCACCGACGACTCGACCACCAGTTATATTTGTCATTAGGCAGAGCCCATATTGACATGCAGATTTAATGAGTTGCTATTTTGTTGAGCAGGCAACCAGGTTACAAAGAAGAGCAAAGTGTTCAATTGGCAACCTGAGGACAGCCGGCCTCTCTACTGGAAGTTAGATAAAGATGAATGTCTGCTCTCGTCCTTCTGAGTGTCCTCATTACAATGCTCTGGTGGTGTCCTGTTCTGGTGTGTTTGCATATTGCCGAGCAAATTAACTGTCCAAACTGCTTCGTCTGCAGCGGTTTATTGAATCTTTCTCCGTAAATTGGTTGTTAGGAATACCCAGAGACAACATAGCTGCTGGGAGGTACATGCAGACATCTGCCTCGATCCACAAGGTAGATATGTATGTCCACGTCCCCTGAACCCAATGCTCGTCTGTTAAGGCATGGGCTGCGTTCAAAAAGATCAAGACATCGAGTTTGTCTTTGGATGTACGGTCACATGGTGGTGTGACTGACTACAGTACACCTGTTTATCGAAGAAAATAATACAACTCTTGGCTTTTGCGCTGCTGTTTTACGTCTTGTGGAGTCTGCACATCAACGCTACTGGTGGGAAGGTAATGAAGCTAATGTTGGCCATATGTCTGCCTTTCAAAACCTATTTCTTACTGCCTCCATCCTCATTCAAGCGAATGAGGCCTTCCATCACTGACACCAACGCAGCCTTTAGATGGAATCTTCTACGCGAGTCTGAGATGTACACAAAGTAGGACAGTACCAAACGCAGAAATGTCCATCATGAGATAAAACTACTAGTCCTAAATGACTAATTATGCACTATTAACTATTATTTTTTATTCCAAATAAAAAAAAGTTCCTCAAAGAATGCAGAGGTTTCTAATGGACCACTTCTCAGTCAGAACCTTAAACGATCCACTCATCCATTGGAGCGAATGGTTCTGGGTACAAAATCACTATACGTATAAGAACCTGACCTTGTGGTTAAGAGATTGAGGCCTCTTTCACGTAAAATGATCGCAGGCAGATGATCACAAAAAAAGGGAGCTGTTTTCTACGATGTCTCTTATTTCCCTGGAGAAAGCAGCACACTAGACAGCAAGACTGGAAGAACTCATGCAAGACTAAAACCATGGTAACCGTGCCAACAGTCTGCTGGTTTATTGGGTCATCCGCTGTAGCGCTTAGTGTTGTGTCTTCCTGAAGAAACACAGATACTGTAGAATAATACGGTAACTTGGAACGTTGTGTTGGTTTTTTTTCTATGATCGGTGCCATGTAGATTTAAAGGTGATATTTGTAATCGTCTGCGGTGCAAAACTGGATTCTAAAAGTCTTGTCGAAGTTGTGTCCGAAGGGAAGACTTTTACCTGTTTGAGCAGTTTTGTTATGGAGCTCAGAGTGGGATGTGCTGGTGGTGTTTGTGGGTGAGCTGGTGCATTTTTTTTTTGGAATAAAATCCATACATCTTCTCCATCTGGTCCCAAGATAGGAATACCCATACGACCATTCTAACTGCATGCCTTCAATTCAAAACACGTTCTGGATTGTAGCATGTTTGATTAATCTATTTTGTTGCTGGGTAAAACAGCAGATTCGCTAAAGTTGGTAGAAGTAAATTGGGAAATTAGAATCAAGCGACCTTACATTCTCAATTCATAGATTTACTCCTGTGCCTAAAACAGACAAAAGTGTATAAGAACCAAATATGAAGGCCAGATTGGTACTGAGGTCTCCTAAACCAAATGGATTTCAGTTTGTTCACTAACAGGCTGGTCTTTTTTTGTAAGAATCTTATGATTGCCAATCACCACAGAGATTGGATTCCACGCCTCATTTAGCGTGCTAACACGGGGGTAATGGAGCATTTCTGATGGTAGCATCCCAGGGTGCAAGATGTCTAACGCGGCTTCTTTCAGACAATAACTGAACAGAACCGACTGGAAGCGTGGAAAACTGAGAGGGCATTCGAGGTCTGTCCATAAACTCTATTGCCCTTTGCCCACTAAAGGCAAAGTCCTCCATTTTAGCTGGCACTACTTTTGAATTGCTTGGAATTTTACACATAGATTGAGCTGTAAATGATTCCTTTTAGTATGAATTAGACTGAATGTTGCACATTCCTGTCAAGGTTCTTGCCTGGGCAAACATTCATGATGAATAAGGGGGGGGGGGGGGGGGGTGACGTGAGTCCACTGTAGTCCGATGCGAGCTAGCCAGCGATTCTCAACGGCCGGTCCACCCCTGACCACGCTGCAATTTGCCGATGTTTACTTATTGTTCAAGTTCAACGCAAATGACGCTTGTATTGAACTCTGCAGGACCATGAATGCTGTCTTTGTTGAAGCGCTTGATTTCCATTGTTTTATAGACGTCCCCTTTGACTTGTGTCTCTTTATTGAGGAAACAACTGTACTGACATTGACAAAACCAACTGTGCTTTATTGAACAAACTGTTTGAAGCAAGAACAATTATTGACTTATTTCAAACCTCCATTCATGGTCACCAGATATATCTGGGACTAGTCTGCTGTATTGACTTAACGATGGCTTTAACAAGCCCAATCTGGATTAACTGTGTACTTTGGTTGACTCAAATTAGACTGTTGTTGTTCTATAATCTGTAAATAGGCGGATCGGAGGGGACACAATTACACATAATTTAACATTACAAAAGACCTGTGAAGCAAATGAAGTCGGTCAAGGGCGACAAACACAGTTTACCTGTTTTTTAAGGTGAATTGTGTAGACTGTGTCACAGTGTTTACTCTGCCCGGTAAAAAATTCATGCTGTTTTGGTGTTGCGCTTCAGAAGTCTTCAGAAGCGTCTGTGCTGCCTAATGGCTACACAACGCGGCCATGAATGATTTAGTTTGAAGAATCTGGAGGGGGAAAGTGCTGAGCATTAGAGAATTAGGTAGGGCGGAACTCTCAGAGGCCTTTATGTTACTGAGGACTGTCTCAAGCGCAAAAGCTAAAGTATCATAAAAGGTTTGTCACCAGTTGACTATGAAACGGACGGCTTTGATGTTGCCGGAGTAGAGCGGAAAGGAAGAGGATTTTCTGGAAAACTCGTGGAATGTCTTCTACTCCGAAGTGATTTTGGGGACGGACATCCCTGTTTTGTCATCTTTCTCACTGAGTGTCTTTCAGTCGGTTCCTCAATCCCTGTCTTGTCATGGTGAAATATTACCATTCACATCCCTGTACTTTTACCCTGAAATACGAATTTCTTATATTGAATTATTTTATACTGATTCACAACAGGCAGCTCTAGCAGTGTTAAATCCTAAAACCATTTCAGTCAACCAAATGTGACCAGTTTCATTCATTCATTTTCTTCCGCTTATTCCCGTTAGAGGTCACGGGTGACTGGAGCCTATCCCAGTTATTTCCGAGCCGTAGGCAGGGTACACCCTGGACTGGGGCCAGCTAGTCGCAGGGCTATCACACAGACATTGACAACATAGAGACAACCATTCACTCACACAGTCATACACTAGGGACAATTTTTTTCCACACAATGTCCAATTAACCTACCACATGCATGTCTTTGGATGGTGGGAGGAAGCCGGAGTGCCCGGAGAGAACCCACGGTAACACGGGGAGGACATGCAGACTCCACCCAGAGAGATCATGGTCGGGCCTGAGATTCGAACTCATGATCTCCTTATTGGGAGGCGAGAGCGCTAACCGCTCTGCCACCGTGCACTCCTGTGACCAGTTTCGAGCCAAAAAATATAAAAAGCTTTGTTTTTGGAGCTGACTTCCCTTGGCTGTCAGTCAGATTAAGCGAAGACTTTGCAGAATGCAGAATTTGATTATTCTCTTAGTTACCTTAGTTTAGCGTTACACGCTTCTAATCCCCCATAAATGTAATTATTTTCTGCAGTGAGCTTAGCATGGCTTCCAGTCTAACCCCTGACATTATATACTGTATAAACCGCAGACCTGTCATTTAGTCTTTCACTGTATACTTTTCACGGTTACAATGCTCGTAAACACCAACATCCCTGCAGATAATTAAAGTTGGTCGTCGCATTCCTGCCAAACCTGTATGTTCCTGAGATAGGCCGTTTCTTTGTTGAGGAATGGGATGTGCTGAAGGATATGGAACCATGTAACCTTTGCAGAAATGCTTGGCTGGCGAGCATTGTACAAACCACATGAGGTGGATGATAATTGTCAGTCTGTATGCTTGCGTTGGGAGGAGTTTTAGTCTAAGCTGATGTTGACCACAAATCTACATGGTTTCTTGTATTTTGTGCTGGATTTGCAGTACAGGGTTAGTAAGGTCCGTACTGAACATGTAAAGTCTGCTGTGCTAAGCTCTAAGTTAACAGTATATTTAGACAGACTGGCAGTTATTCATTCATAAAGAGATGGAGGAATTTGACAGACCAGGGTGGAAATCGTGTGCGTATTGTATTTCACGCAACTTTCATTTAGCAAAACAAACATGGTTCACATGTTCAAACTTTTAATCTGCCAATTTAAATCGTTTTATTTTTTTATTAAAGGTAAAGCAGTGAACAAATGAGAATCAAATACCAGCTACTTCCAGTGAGGAATCTTGGCAGAATTGTTAAGAGTTTATGTATGAAATGTATGACTCATGACTAATAGGGGATTTATAGTGTCAAGAATTATGTAACATTACAACATGGGGAGTTGCAGTATGATTTAAAAGTGATTAGCATCATATTGCATAAGATTAGTTTTAATGTTAAGAACCTAATTGAAATGAGCATATTTCAGGACCGCAAAATAATGTGGAGGAACTAATTAACATACTACAGAGAAGCAAAGTAGAACAGATTTCCCATCACAAAGTGTTGCAAATAAATCTCCCTGTAACAGGTTATTAGTAGTGGTAGTTTAGTTTATTGTCCTCGAAAGGAGATTGATTTGAGTAAAAACATACCGACAGGACTTTTTACTACAAGTGGATGACACTCAATGTGAGACCTCACACATTTAAAACAGAAAATAAAGTAAATAAATAAATGAAATAAAAACAGGTTTGACCAAAACCAGGTTTGACCAAAACCTTCATAGAAAGTTTGCATTAATTAATAATTCATTAAATAAAATCCTCAGACTAAGTGCATAATTATTAAAGTAAGTAAAGTAAAGTAGAAAGTAAAGTAAGTAAAGTAAAGTAAGTAAAGTAAAGTAAAGTAATCTGAATCTGAATCTGAATTTACTGGATTACTTTAAAATTGTATTCAATTGGCTAATCGCCTGAGGTACAAATGACGGTTTGTCCGGTCCTGTTCTCTGTAAAGGCTGGGCATCAGAACCTGTGACCTGAGGGGAGCAGGTCAATCTCTCTGAACAGAGAGTGTTCAGAATCACTTAGAGAAAGTTAGAGGCTAAATCTAGACTAGATTTAAATGTTACATTTAATCTATAATATAATCTTATTATTATGACATTTCTGTTCTGGTTTGGCTACTCTTGCATTAATTCCGGTAGGGCTCTACTGTAAGTGATGGATGCATCGACTGGCTCTATTGAATTTGGCCGCCGGCATGACTCTAGCTCACATCCTGTTGGCAGCAGGAAGTGACAACTTCTAGCCTCAAAGGGATTTCCATGTAGCAAACCCACAGGCCTTCAGCAGGCTGCTAAACATGCCAAATTGTTTATGATTAATTTGAGTTTTTTTAAGAAGTGATTTTAATTACTGAGACATTAGGTATTGAAGTACCAAAACTGTACTGTACGTACACAATGTATGTAATTAGTAAATAGCTTTGGTTGTACATCCAAAATCCATTTCTTCACGTTGGTTATTGACCAAAACATTATTTTGAAAAAGTTACAGGATTTTCTGGATGAGACGTGTGAATTACAAACTGCTGTGCATGGGTTCCCCCTAGTGGCACAAGAGAATAATTGCAATTATTTCAATTTGACCAGACACAGAAAAGCCACCAAAAAAAAAAATATGATGAAGTCAGTTGGGTCTGTTTCGTACAGATGATCAGACTGGGATCATAAACATTGTTACTACAACACATTAAAACATTTATTCATGATGGTTATTATTTCTATGTCTACAGATTTCTGATAGTGCTGGGGTGTTTGATATTGGCTATTTTAACAACTTTCAAAGAACACGAAAAGGACTCTGCCCACTGGCTTGTAATCCTGGTAAGTTACCGACACACGCTAAGAGATCATATTACTTCTGTATATCTCACTTTCACTAAGAATCACTTCTTGGCACATTCCATTTTTTGCTTTACTTGGCGAATAAAGGTAATTATGTTTCAGAATACCTGACTGTATCCATTCTTATCACATAAAATAATACAACTAAGCTTTGATACACTTTCTTCTGTGTTTTCTCAGGAAACCTTCACCATTTTCATCTTTGGGGCAGAGTTTGGGCTGAGGATATGGGCGGCAGGGTGCTGCTGCAGATACAAAGGATGGAGGGGGCGGCTCAAATTCGCCCGCAAGCCCTTGTGTATTTTAGGTAAGAGAGAAGCAGCGTACCGTAGGAGTGTCTGTCTCAGTTATACCTGCAGCACACAGCATGAAAAGAACACTGGAGTCTGTTTTATTCCAACATACAGTCTGGTAGAGTCCATTTGACCTAACGCCAAATCAAATAGCAGTTTCCAGGATATCTTCTTATTGTCATAACCCTAACCCTAGCTAAGGGGTTGTCACAATTCAAACCCCGAACTTACATTCAGTCATTTAGCAGACGCTCGTATCCAGAGCAACTTACAGCAAGCGCAGGGACATTCCCCCTGAGGCACGTAGGGTGAAGTGCCTTGCCCAAGGATCACATAGCCATAGCTGGGATTTAAACTTGCAATCTTTCGATCACTTGCCCAACGTCTTAACCTGCTGAGCCACATGACTCCCATGACACTTCCTATTACGAAGAATTCTTGTTTTCCTTCTTTCCAAGACATCTTCGTGCTGATTGCCTCTGTGCCGGTGGTGGCGGTGCGTAACCAGGGCAACGTTCTGGCCACGTCTCTGCGCAGCCTGCGTTTCCTGCAGATCCTGCGCATGCTTCGCATGGACCGCCGCGGGGGCACCTGGAAACTGCTGGGCTCGGCCATCTACGCTCACAGCAAGGTACACAGACCTCCACCGGACTGTTTTAAGGGCGCCCCCTTGGGTTGTTCGAAGAACGCCACGCCAGCCTTTCTAGAATGGGAGGAAGGCGGTTGTTCGCGGACTGGTAGAATGTTGTTCATGAGTACCGTAGCAGTTGTGGCAGTCATTTGAATTCTTTGGGCCTTTAAAGATCCTGTCATAAACTCAAACTCATCATGTCAAATGTATGTGCTTCTTTTTGTCTTCAGTCTTGAATTAAGTTACATACAAATCCAAGTATTCTATAATGGGGACAACAGCAAATTATGAAGGTTACATAGGTCAATGTCAATGTACCGGTAATGATGTGAGGTTTGGACTGGCTGTTGTCAGGGTCAGCCAAGCATGTGCGTAGCAGAGGGCAGTCCACAAAGAAATTGGATATGGCAGGATCATCCTTATGAATCATCAATGATCCACACATTCCCAGAGCACTACCAAGTGCAGAAGGCCTGTTGAAAGCTTCCTGCACATTAAACTGCACAGGAGGTATTGACCTGTGTATGGTAATCTGTGATGCTCTTTCCAGGAGTTGATCACGGCCTGGTATATCGGCTTCCTCTCCCTCATCCTGGCCTCCTTCCTGGTGTACTTGGTGGAGAAGGACGACGTCACCATGGATGTGTCCGACCCGGACAACCCCACTGCCCAACCCAACCCCCAGGACTTCGACACGTACGCAGACGCTCTTTGGTGGGGCCTGGTACGTGTCCGGAGGCGGAGCTAACCCTACATCCTCACGCACAC
The DNA here is from genome assembly GCA_030340665.1 of Neosalanx taihuensis. Classification (NCBI taxonomy): domain Eukaryota; kingdom Metazoa; phylum Chordata; class Actinopteri; order Osmeriformes; family Salangidae; genus Neosalanx; species Neosalanx taihuensis. The sequence continues at coordinate 3,406,549 of CM059300.1, forward strand.
TCGGAGATTTAGAACCTTTATGATACTATCATTTTGTGACCGAACAAACTGAATGGATTGATGAGAGTTGAGTCATTCCTTGGACAACCCTGCCCAGATCTCACTCTCTCTCTCTTTCTATATATACAGTATATATACTTTATATACTGTACATATATATATATATATATATGCATATATTATTGAGACCTCTATATTAGCTAGTTCGTAAAAAATTATTCGGTCCATACAAAAAACAAAACAATAAAAAAAAACAATTTAAAAAAGCATATTAATGAAGAACGAAAACATTTTACAGACCGAAAGGGTTTATGCTGAAGTTTAATTTATTTTGCCTAACCCTAATAACTTAAAGTATGACGTGCCAGACAGCGACAAAGGAACATAATAGAAATCTATACACACAGACACATATAACACTTTTGATATGAATAAATATATATAATATAAACATAAACAGACACAAATACACACACAAACACGCAAAATATATCATGTTGAACTACAACAAAAACTAACAAAGCATCTTATATGAAGCCACGATGTTAACGAACGTATGTCATGTTTCTGTGCAGATCACGTTGACGACGATTGGCTACGGAGACAAAACCCCTAAAACGTGGGCTGGGAGATTGTTAGCTGGGACCTTCGCTCTGATCGGAGTGTCCTTCTTCGCTTTGCCGGCGGTGAGTCTGCCGCAGTATCGACTGTGCCGGCGTGACCACTTTCATATTTACACTTTTGTGTTTCCCCCTGGCGAGTTAGTCAATAGTGTATTATTATTTCTAATGACCGTCTAGCAAGGTTAGGGCGACACAGAGTGTAGGGCGATCCCAATATCTTTGACCTAGTACAGTGTTTACGAAGAACTTATGTTCTAATTTAGTTGTTAACTTTAAGTACCAGGGACACTGACTCTACTACTTAAGTCATTACTTAAATTGATACTTACTTAAGTAAATCTAACACTGATAAAAACAACACGCAACCTGCCAACAAGGTTGTATATTTCTAAAAAGGTAATAATTAGTCTATGAATATACATATTCTCCCTATGGATATATGACCCCCCTCGGCTATGTGTGGTTGAAAAATAGAGCAAATCCCAAAGGGGATCTGCAGTTGATTAATGGTGTCTATTTCAGCAATGGGGATCGGTAGTTAATTACTTGTGTCTATCCCTGCAGGGCATACTGGGCTCAGGCCTGGCTTTGAAGGTTCAGGAACAGCACAGACAGAAGCACTTTGAGAAGCGGAGACATCCCGCCGCTGGACTCATCCAGGTGAGCTAAGTGACGTGGATCTTAGTGAGGACGACCTCTGGGTCAACATGAACACCACGCGTACATCGACGCCTGCCGTGGTTCAGCCGCAGAAAGTCTTTGATACCGTACACCTCATAAACATTGACGTCGACCTTATTGACAGTCGGGATGTGACGTAAGTACAGGGGTGTTTATAGAATAGAGGATGGGGATGGTAGCTATGGTAACTTTGATAGAAATGTCAAAAGGTCATGAATTTGACCAATAGGGACACCTCAAAGGTAGCATGTTACAGGAGGGACCTCAGATCAGCGATTACCTGCTGTCTACTGTGTGGACTTGGTAGCATTCACTACACATACAAATGAGATTCCTTAGCTCTGTGTGAGTTTCCCATGTTACATGGGATAGTGTGAACTGTAGCTTGGCTTTTTTTCTGCACAGTCTGCCTGGCGATATTATGCCACCAATCCAATCAGAGAGGACCTTATTGCCACATGGAGATTCTATGAGACTATAATCTCACTTCCCTGTTTCAGGTAAGTGATGTACAACATATTTTGAGGCTGTGATGAAACGGATTCATTAAAGCACAATGTTTTGCTCATTTCACATTGTAAAACCTGTGGCAATACTGTATAGTTGTGGCCATACTGTGTTTGAGATCAGTGTCATTTAACCATTGTTTATGTTTACACCTCTTTTGTTTGTTTAAATCATAAACATTGTTTTTTTCAATTTCCTTTTATTTCTGTTCTGTATTATTCTTTAGTTTGCATGATTAACTTTATCCTTAATCCGTTGGAGAGCTTGATTTCCATTGAAACAGGATTTCCTCTGTGACAATACAAGTTAAACATCTGTGAGGTACAGAACTCCTCTGGTCTGCTTGACCTACTGGTTAACAACAAATAAAGTCTTGAAAACAGACAGAAAGTGTATAGCGTTGTTACGGTTGTATTTTTGTGTTTACCATTGTAGTGTTGTATTTATCGGCCAAGCAAACTTAACTAAAAATATATATTTTGCCTGCAGGAAGGATAATTTGGAGGGCATAGCTAGGTAAGTCTCTGTTCTCCGATCCCTGACAATGATCCACTCAAACATACAGCGGCCATGTCCAACATTTCAGATGGCATTTTAATGATCTCTTTGAGCTAGAAAGAGTAATGATAATGTTGGAATATTCCCTCTGCAAATAACTTCTAATAGTTTATCAGAACCCGTATCAATTTCCCTGCAACGTAGCGGCTAATGGTTTCAGTAAATACATGTTCCATTATGGACACTCACATATCTTGCTCCTTAATGAAGATGTCTTTCATATCAGACACTTTATGACATAATAGTTGGGATTATTCCAGTATCCCATTAGCGAGTCCATTAGTTTGGTTTAAATTATGAACGGTGGCTGCATCATCCAGAGGGGGACGGATTAGTCAAGGGCTGTTTAACTTTCATTTTATTGCTCCACATTTCAAATGTTATAAATGTAGCAACAATGATGTAAGGGACTTGGTTTATTTGTACTTATTTGAACAATCCTGCAGTCGTACCTGTGTAGAGTAAATACTTTTGAATACTTATCGGAGCATTTCCTGCCACACAGAAGGATACTACAATACTGCACATGTACATGTATTCTGCGCAACACACCTTCCCAATTTGAACTTCTTACTGGGCCCAGTTCTCAAGATAATTGACCCGCAGAGACAGACAGAGAGATTCCCTCCTTTACAGTTAGATGGAGACATATTAAGCTGCCCGGATGTTGTTACAGTATGAATGTCTTTCTCACTAGCCTACAGAGCAGAGAGTGGGCTTTGCCAGAAACCTCAGCGTAACGTGACTCCTTTCTCAGACACCCCCTGAAGTACACACGGACTGAGACAAAGACAAAGGGATGATGCTATTTCACAAGTCTTCACGAGTAAACAGAAAATCAAAACCATCATGAATTTGATTGCAATCCCCCCCACCCCCCGAACGATCCAGTCTAATAACGCCTCTCTCCTCTCCGGACTGACTCTCACGCTCTCACACACTTCTGTCATCTCCTTCCCGTTAGTGTGTCTGTGCTGTGCACCGGACTCACCTCTGCTTCTTTGGTCCTGATAGGCCCTCATTACCAGACTAGCAGTGTATACATTCTGCTCCAACGCCTTGGCCCTGACCACTGCCCTCTGCCTCTTCTCCCCCTCTCTCTCACTCTCTACTAATCCATGTTCACCACTCAGGATTGAGTTACTGACCCCCAAATGCTACTTGGCAGCTGTCCCAAAAGCCAAGCCCTGGACACCTCTGCCAAGACTAAGACATGGGAGAGAAAGAGAGAGAGAGGGAGGAAGAAGGAGAGAGAGGGAGACAGAAGCTGTAGAGAAAAAGAGAGAGGGTTGAGAGAGAAAGACATAGGACAGAGAGGTGGCTAGAGAGAGAAGTTAGACAGAGAGAGAGAGAGAAGCTAGAGAGAGAGAGAATAAGCGAAGTGCAGAAGAAAGAGTGCACCGATAGGATCTTAGGGTGGGAAATTAGTGGCTTGACATTATCACACTGGCCTTGAAAGATCAGACGGATGTGAGCCAGAGTGTTTTCAGCAATGACGGAAACAAAAGTAGCCCTGCTGTAGAAATAATGGACGAAAAGCAAAGAACCAAGAGGTTATCTTACCTCTCTTTTCGCCTATCAAAATATTATTCTTCGGACATATAGTATACGTGTGGAGTGAAGTGAAACAGTAGACTGCTGTTGATACTGATACTTTTGGGGTATAGAAACAGAAAAATGACATCATAACTGAGGGGATTGGATGCATCGCAACGCTTTGAAGACCGGCACGTCTCAGAGGACAAGTGGAGGAAGAACAGGGTTCTTGACGTTTTTGTTGTACTCTTCGATTGTTACAACAGCGCCGTAATCGCATCTAATTTTCTCTTCTTTATCCCGCCAGAGAGGCGGTCAGAAAGAGAGCCTCTCTTCCCCTTTACAGCTTCCCATTCTCCCGCCTCTCAGCGCCGTAATCTGCGCGTCTCTTTCTGTCCGGGAGCGAGATAGAGGAGCATATTGTGCTTCCTCTGTGGGAGAAAAATCCGGGAGAATGCTTCGCGTTTGGGAGGCCTTGTTGTGCTGTTGTCGGCTCTGGTTACCTCCACTCCAGGCACAGGAGTCTTGTTTTACCTAGTGAGCTCTCAACTCGGCCCTAATATTGCCAGTGATTGGACAATAAAAGAGTCCAATCTCCCGTGTTTTTTTTTAGTCTTCCTTAGTGCCAAAGCCCTGTTACTTGGCGGCTGATAATTTCGAAATAAGAGGTCGTTAAACGAAAAGAGATACCCCGGCTGAGTGTGTTGTCTCACCCAGTGAAGGTCCCAGCCCTGGAGTCAACATTACTCCCTCAGTTCACCGTCGTTTATCGTCAATTATCATTAAAGAAACCTTCGATAACACCAAATAAAAGAGTATCGATATCTTGAAATGGATCTGACCATCTTGCCCTTTCTTCTCTCTCGTAGCCAAAAGCTGACCCTGATGGATAGAGTGCGCCTACCCAACTCCCGGCAGTCCATAGGGAGGGGTAAGCCTATCATGCCAGGGAACGCGGACTCCATAGAAGAGAGCCCGTCGAAGGAGGCTAAACCTGCTGGCTTCAGTAACAGGGAGCGCTTCCGCACTGCCTTCCGCATGAAAGCCTACACTCTCCGTCAGAGCTCTGAAGGTATTGAGACAACCCAAAGATGTTACAACAAAACAAAAAAACTCACGTTATTCTGTGATTTAAAGAGCTCTCGTTGCATCAAGTTACTGTCCAATAGCAGACTTTTCACCAGTCACGAAAGCACAAAGGTTCTTGGGTGTATTTAGGTTTTTTTTATGTTGTGTATGAGGATATCTGAACCTGGCGTCCCCTGGCCACCTGCTAAAGTGGCGTCGTGTTTGTCCTACCAGATGCTGGAGGCTTGCAGGACCCTGAGGAGAGAGGCTTCCCTGCAGACATTCTGCTGGAGGAGATGATCCCCACTCTGAAGCTGGTCATCAGAGCGGTCAGGTGAGCCTGCGGCCTTGGAGTTCCAGCTGTTCTACAGGACGTTTCATCTGCTGTACAGGAAGTTTCATCTGCTGTAAAGGAAGTGTCATCTACTGTCATTCCTGAACTTCCTGCACTGAAGTGCCATTTGATGGCTAGTTAAGGCGTCTTCCTCTTGTCTCCAGAAAGACCAGCAGGGTGGCTCACAATGGCTCACATTAAATAAAATACAGAGACATTTGCATTTATTTATTTATCCAAAGCGACTTACAAGAGAGAGCTTTACAAAAGAGCTTCGGTCACATTTCTGTTCTAAGGGAATACAAATATGAATATGAATATATATATAATCGAAGCATAAATCACTGCTTTTCGACAACATTGTAGACCAGAGACAGGGAACCGTTTCCTTTGTAAACAGACGCGCATTTAGCTGAACATCTATAGGGTCCACACCTTTGACATGATGTAAGAAGCCAATGTTTCTAGAACACACTAAGAGATGAGTGATCAACACTCTATGAATGTGCATTCCCTTCCTCTCCATTATCTGCGTGTGAATGGGACTTCTGAATAGGATGCTGACTTCAGTGGGGTTGCATTTCAAGATACGTTTCCGCTGTCAGCGAGTGATACTTGTCGAGCGGCACTCTACTACGGAGAGGCTGTGGAGTTCAAGTCGCCAAAGAGAAGTTCTGCTGTGCGTGCGCCAAACAAAGAGAGTCTGAAGGAGTTCTCAGACTTGTCGGTTGCCAGCGGCAACTTTGCCAAGTTATTATGGCATGAAGCAGTCGTCAAATTGTGTTAATAGATGTTTTTACCACATAGCAATCATTGTTACTCCTATACAATAGCTGATGTCACGTTATATATATGTATGTTTTTAATGTTCCTCATTCAAGTACATTCAAGGTTAATACTGTCATTGGTGAGAGTCACATTTAAGTCACTTCTAATGTATTTCATCATATGTCTTTCATAGTTCAACAGGCTGTAATGTCTTCTCATTTGTACTGTTTCTCTGACAGGATCATGAGGTTCCTCTTAAACAAAAAGCGATTCAAGGAGACGTTGAGGCCTTATGACGTGAAGGACGTGATAGAGCAGTACTCTGCCGGCCATCTGGACATGCTCTGCAGGATTAAATACCTGCAGACAAGGTGGGCAGTGTTGGCTTGGGGTCCATTTAAATGTACGCTATGTAAACATCCAAATGTACTAACCAACTTCAATACGTTAGCTGATTATTATTTTTTGTTTTCTACTTCGAGTGAACCGCCGTGATGAATTCACGTCAAGAAACAAACCGAATAAATGAGCTTTACGTGGTGCTCGACTAACATCAGATCTTGTTTGTCGGCGCTTCTTTCTCTTTTCAGAATAGACATGATCCTGGCCCCTGGACCCCCTCTTACCCCGAAACACAAGAAGACTCAGAAGACGACACCCTTTGCTTACCCACCGCAACAGTCACCCAGGTCCGAACCCAGACAGCATTACGTGCTAAAACATTTGCATACTCAACATTCTTATGTTCTGTTTCTTTCCTGATCCTATTGACCTACAGCAAGCGAACCTTGTTGACATATTTATGTGGTCAAACTGTGATTTATCTGTGATTGTCTTGTAGGCAAGAGAGCTATCTAGCCAAAGCATCCTTGCCGGATGCTGATGACCAAAGCATGATGGGACGATTCGTCAGAGTGGAGAGACAGGTAAGGAGCAATTAGACTTGATTGAAACCTACTGGGTGAGTGCTTATTGGCTAACCACGACTCCGGTTAATGGTTAATGGCCTTATCCTCAATGACCATGGCCAACGGAAGCTAGATATACACCGAGCAGATCTACATTTAGCTAAAGGTGGTCCTTTTTTTCCCTGTTCATTTGTTCCTCCTGTATCTACATACAAGATGCCGTTGCTGTTTAAATGTTTAGAATAAAAGGTTTGCCCTTTTTAAAGAGTAAGTGGGACATAATCCACCATGCATGATATCACTGTCGCCCTGCCCTTGTGTGTGTTTGTCTAGGTGGAGGACATGGAGAAGAAACTGGACTTTCTGGTGGACATGCACATCCAGCACATCGAACACCTCCAAGTGGACTCAGCCGGTGCAGCCCACATGACTATGGAGCCCTGTAACCCTACAGGGCGTGACCCCCTCTGCGGCCTAGCGGCCAGGGACGGCCGTGGCTACGCCGAGATCCGCCAGGTCTTTTTAAACTACAGCGAGACCTGCCCGCAAATGTCTTACCAGGTACCTGTGAGCAAGGTCATGCCTTACTATAGCCACCACAAGGAGCCTCGCGCTGCCTCGAGGGGAGGGGGTGGAGGAGGGCTGGGGCTCCCTGGGGGCGGGTGTTTACCCCTGGATCACCAGCACCTCCCGCCCCCGACCCACCGCCACCCCGGCCCCATCCCGACCTACACCGAGCGGCCTACTGTCCTCCCCATCAGCTCCCTGCAGGACTTCCAGATGGCGGGGCAGCCAGAGGTGGACAGCCCCTGCATGGAGCTGCTGGCCGCAGGGCTGGGTAGGACCACGGGGCAAGGAGGGGACACTCCACTCTCCATGCTCTCGGTGAACCATGAGGAGCTGGAACGCTCTCCCAGCGGATTCAGCATATCGGGCGAACGGGAGGGGGAGGGGGACCCCTCGATGGGGACCGCTGGAGAGGAGGGGGGAGGAGACCAAGCGAGGGAGAGACGCTACCTGGCGGAGGGGGAGACCGACACAGACTCGGACCCCTTTACCCCTAGCGGGGGGCCTCTGCCCCTGTCCTCCACAGGGGAGGGCTTTCCTGACTCTTTGTGGCACACCCCTCCATGAGTCAACCCAAGCCCTTAATGACTCCAACCCCAGATCTAAACTGACTGAAGGTGAGGTGTCAGACCATGCCTGGAGATTCAAGTCAGTTTGGGGTTAAAATGCTTGGTGAGAGTCAGGAACAACACCAGTCTGAGCACACCTGGGTAAAATGGATTTACCTCGGTATGGTTTGAAGGACTTGGCATCGTCATCAACTCTCCAAAGTCCGTTGACACACACTGAACTCAGTGTCGGAAAGAAAACAGAGCCTTTATGAGAGCTTACAGACAACAACACACTGTTTGTGTAGCAAACAGACTTTGTACAGCGCACTCACCACAGAAATTTAGCAAGGATGAGAAATATATAAACATGAATACAACTATATATATATTCACCCAAAGCTTTATCGCTGAAAAGCAAACCGCACTGCATGTAATGCATGCAATTTTTAGAGGTAGACATCGCAAAGTTCAGGTATCAGGAGAAAGAAAAAAAAACGTTCGAATGGATACTTATAAATGCTATGCCATTTTGTAACACTTATTTTTTTATAAGAATACATTTTCATTTTTTTGCATGGTTTGCATGGTGATGCAGCATTTAAACAACGGTTGAGATTAATATTTTTAACCAAAACTCTCCTGTATCATTGTTTTATACTAGTTGGTAATTAAGGAACTTGAACAACAGTGGCAAGTCAGATATAAAGGATTCCATTATGTTTAGTCAACACACTTTGTAGGAACTTAAAACACTAAAAAAAAAAAAGTTTTACTTAAATTAAAACATCCCAGTTAACAAAATCTGTATCTTAATTTTTCCATCTGTATGCTTCCCCATAAGTCATTTCTGGAATTCAGTTTCAAACACTAAAACACATATTTTTGGGGCAAACCATGTCTTTCTTTCATGCTTTCCTTCATTGCATCCAAAAACAAATCAAAGATCGGTCAAAGTACAACACGAATAGCATCCGTCACTGTGTTGATTCAAGACACTTCTGGTTACATCTGCTAACTAACTTTAAAACATCAAGTGTGAAATATATTAACTATAAATTTGTCATGATACATTCAATTGAATATACATTTCTAAATTTGTCGAAATATAAACCTATAATCATGATAGTTAGCATCTGCTGCTGGTTAGCTATTTATTAGCATGCAATGCTCGCAGATGTCGGAGTGTTTGTTGGAACTAGTTCATTATCCAGCGGTTACATTGAGCCATCTGTTTTAACTGTGTCTGGGCTCTCTGGAATCATCGTCTTCATTGTGCCTTCAACATGTAGTCTATAGCAGTGGGTCCCCAACCCTGGTCCTCAGGGCCCCACTGGGCCCCACTGTCCTGCATGTTTTAGATGTTTTAGATTCTAATGCATGTTCATTACCAGGGGCCTGTACTATGAATCGAGATTAGACATTAACGAGTAAACTTCAGGTTTAACCCAGTGGTTTCTGTATTGGTTTACCCTATTATTGGCAAATAATACTACAGATCCCTGGATTCTTTAGACAGATAATGACCCATTAATTTCAATCAGGTGTTTAGGAGCAGGGAAACGTTTAAACATGCAGGACAGTGGGCCCTGAGGACCAGGGTTGGGGACCACTGATCTAAAACATGCAGGACAGTGGGCCCTGAGGACCAGGGTTGGAGACCACTGATCTAAAACATGCAGGACAGTGGGCCCTGAGGACCAGGGTTGGGGACCACTGATCTAAAACATGCAGGACAGTGGGCCCTGAGGACCAGGGTTGGGGACCACTGATCTAAAACATGCAGGACAGTGGGCCCTGAGGACCAGGGTTGGGGAGCACTGATCTACAGGAGGTGTCATCTTCCAGTCGAGGATTTGACGCAACCAAAAGAAATGACACAACATTTTTTTGTGATTCTACAATGTCCACGTTTACATTTCACGGAGTTTGTATTGCTCTCGATGTTCGTACAGTTACGTAAGATCGTCATTGAAATACGGTTAGAATGTATTGCTTTGATTCAAAAGGAATTTGTTAACAAAAGCAGGTTGGCTTTTGAGAAGGTATATACTTGTGATCGTTCATCGTTTCTCCACCCACCAAAGAACGCTGTTTTTTTAACAGATTATATAACTTCCTTTTTAAAATCTAAAGTCACCTTTTATACACATTCCTTCCTGAACTGAATTTCTTCATCAATTTATGATTTACCATTTAAAATCATCAAGATTTACACCAGACAAACATTTACAATCTGAATTATATTCTTCAAGTATTCGTAGAGTAGCATGTCAGCTACGCTTGATCCGTACGGATTTAGATTTGCACGGCAAATTACTGTTTAAAACTTTTGAAAATCTATATTCCCTTGGAGAAGTTTTCCAAGTACAATAAAAGGTCTTCCAAAATATAAATGTTAGCGGTAAATTCAATTCAGAAGGTCAAAGTGAATTGAGAAAATAATGTGAGTCTACTACGTGTCTGAGTTTAGTGTTTAAGCCTTTCACATGCTGCAACACTGGGAACCTTATAAACTAACCATCTTACTTTCTTAGTAGTTAATGCAATCATTCAATTCAGTAAACATACACAACATACTGTGTGTAAATTAATTTGGGATTGTCTTTCTTGAAGTCTGTTTGCCAACGTTTAAACCTATTATTTGACAATGTGTAGCAGTTCATGTTTATCATTGACGTTATTATTTTTGAGACACTGATCTGTTGTTTAAAAAGCCCAATCTGTATTTAGCAGGTGATAAAAGGTTTATGTATTGAGTTGCAAAAGTTGTTTCCACAGTCAAAGATTCCTCTGTGGCGGATTGTCCATGCATGGAACATCAGCATGGTGATAGCAAGTTCTGCTATCTAGTATCACAACAAGGTCCATCGTCCATTTGAAACAATGTTAAAGGATCATAGCTTGTCTTCATTCCCTCTCAACAGCCAACTCTCAACTGAACGGCCTCCTCTTACCGACTGATTTATGACTGGCTAATTCTTGGTTGTTAATAAGCCATCATTTAGTACTCATGCCAACTCAACATGTGCACAGCCCCCCCTCACCACCACCACCACCATATATTGCAACTTATGCTTTAAATGATACTTGGTTATGTACATGTGTATTGTCTGACTAGCAGACTAGCAAACCTACGTCTTTGGGCTCTAAACATGGACTGTATCCACTTTTTCCAGTCGGTGAGGCTAACAGCGCTAGCTGCTGTGTGTCTTGGTTTATCATTCAGATTTGTTTTTTTTGTATACTGTAGACGCATACCAGGATATGCACCGATGTACACGAGGCACAACCTGTAATTATGGACGTACAATTGCTATGAATTATTTGTGCCTTTGACCTTTACATTTTTTTATTTACAGATCACTTGTTTTTGTTGCTTTGTCTCAAGTAACTGTTGAAAGTTTGTATTTTTTTACTGTCATACTCAAGGCAGAATGTTTGGCTTAGTGGAACATGATTATGATGAAACACAGACTAAAAATGGAAAACTAAACACAAAAATGTCAATGTTTGTACTGGATCAGTGTGGAGCCTTTATTTTGTTCTGACAGGCATTAATTACTATGATAGTTTTATGTAGCCAATTAGCAGAAACTTCATTGAGGCTTTTTCTTGTTTTCCCCATTCTATTACTTTATATAGAAATATGAAAACACAACTGGTATCACATTACTTTGAGTTTATCAGACTATGTAACAACCGAGTAATCTCAAAGTAGTTTTGTTTAATATCAATTTAAGGTAAAGTGTTACCAAACAACTTTACACTAGTGGCCTTCAGAGCTGTGTAACATTGTTTTCCTCACCGTAGTTTTTTTTTATTCTAAACTGCACCACTTTTAACATTTTGATTTGATTATATAATATGCAAATGGATATTCTTACTTGATTTTTCTTATGTGGTTGTCTTTTCAATTGCACCGGTTAATAATAAAGAGACGTCAAAATATGTAAAGAGCGCGTGGAGTGTCTGTGTGGCTGTCAGGATATAATGATGTCAATCAGTCAAGCTGTACACCCTCATTGTCTTAACTTCGTAAAGTTTCTGTAAAGTTAAGTTTCTATACTACAACTAGACCCCCACATTGTCCCAGGAGCAGTTGTTCCCAGGCCCTTGCCAGCGTCCCGGAGCCCTCAAAGCTTATTTCTCCTTGCCAATTACGGCTGTGCGCCTGTGAATATGAGTGCCCGTGCAACCGGAGTGCTCACCGTTCCCCCATCATTAAAGCCTCCCTTTCACTTTGCTGCCATGGGGTCTCAAGTAACACGCCAGAAGCTTATTACAGCTATTTACTAGCAGCCATCAGCAGAGCACCAATAGGACCGGGTCGTCTCACGATGCCCACCTGCTGGGCTTCCAGACATGTCGTGGCCAGACTCTGTGCCTGACACACAGTCTCGGTGAACTTGCCAGTCTGCTATCAGGCTTCACCGTTCAGTGGATGGGAAAAAAAAGGCTTTTCCTGCGCTCACAGCTGCCTGTGTGACGCTGAGGGGTTTGATGTCGGTGGGGAGAACTGTTTGGTGGATTTCAGGCAAGGGATTAACAGAGGTAAGCTGTCTTGCTTTTTCAGGCTTGTTTTAAGGTGGGGAATGGGGGGGGGGGGGTAATATGACTTGACAAGTTGCCAAATGATTTAGGACTTTTACATACAGAATTTGTTACTTTCATCTGTGTAGAATTGCATTTCGCATAACTGTTTGATATTAATATGTTTGATTATGATGTTCCTTGAGTGTGAGTTTAACATGGTTCTATGTGTATACATTTACATTTAGTCATTTAGCAGATGCTCTTATCCAGAGCAATTTACAGCAAGTACAGGGACGTACTGAGGCAAGTAGGGTGAAGTGCCTTGCCTAAGGACACAATATCATGTAGTCACAGCCGGGAATCAAACCCAAAACCTTAGCCGTTGAGCCACCTGACTCCCTTAACTTTGTCAACTTTCTAATCACGTTATGTCAGTATTGTACATAATACAAACCCCATATCTACATGTTATGTCTTTGGATTATTTATTTTCATTTGAGGGCCCTGATTGGAGTAGATGACATCACTTGGGGACATCATTGTACAGAGGAAATTAGTCCCCAATTGAAGCGAACCAATTAAGTTAGGTGCCAGTTTGATGTCTGACTGCTTCATAACGGTGCTGTGTTTTTGTGGTAGGGTTCTCACATGCAATGGAAATCTTCTGGAAATCAAGATATCGCTCAAATCTGGGTCTCAGAATATGCGTGACTGCGGTTTTACTTCTAGTCCTCTTCAACATAGGTAGGACACACACTCCATCCCTAAACTACGTTTTCTCTGTGGATCTTTTTTTCAGTTTCAAGCGTATACATGGG